>OMOV01088060.1:0-10228 GCA_900312565.1 Beryx splendens | reverse complement strand
CATGTGTGTGTGTGTGTGTGTCTGTGAGAGTGTATGTGTGTGTGAGTATGTTTGTGTGTGTGTGTGTGTGTAATTGAGGTGAGTCAGAGAGAGCACCTGATTTGTCTGCCTGACTGCTGTGTGAGGATGATCACCCCTAATGGTTGTCATTATAACAAATGACCTGATTACTGAAACTGTTTGGAAAACATATTGGAGACCCAACAAACCAGCATTAAATGGGATTGCGCTGTGTTGAGCACTGTGACGTGTTTGTAAAAGGCTTTTGCATGCAGCTAGACTGAGACTGATAAATGATACCAAGTCTGCCATAATTATTGTGAGAAAATCCATATTTTTTCTGTTTTGTTTAAACCTTATATAATACTATAAGAAAGAGTAGGAGGAGAGTTTGACATATGACATTTCTACCATTAAAAAAAGTGACTTACAAATTGATCAATTGTAAAAGAAAAAAATAGTTCTCTATAAAGAAGAGCGTGACAAATTGATAGCACTGTTACAGGCTGGATCCTCTATATGTTAGAGCTGTTGAATGATAAACTTAAGGTAATTACCTTCATCAAAATGTGTATATAGCATTTTGAAATACAATTCATGCTTACCATGGAATAATATTTATAATGAAAAACAAAATAATACATGAAAACTCGACTTTTGCAACAGGTGTGACAAAACGTGTCAGGAAAAGAAGAAGTGTAACTTTCTCACACATCTCTAAATTACTGTAACTCCCCTTCCTTTCCTTCACCAGCGCTCTTTGTATTTCATGTCAGGATTTATTTCAGACGTGATTGATTGAGTGACCTGGCGACAATGGAAGACGCTGCATTGTGTTTTTGGAAGATATTCCATTCTTAACATGGAAAGGGGAAAAGTTTTTGTTTTTTTCCTCCCCCTTTCAGGTGTACCTCACTTGTTCTGCTCTGTCCGTCTCTTGCTCATAGACTGGAACCTTCTGGGCAACAAGGGCCACAATGCGCTGGGAAGGGGAGCACTTGAGCTGTGGCGATGTGAAAAGGGGGGTGCTTATTGTTCCCCAGGAGCTTTTGTCTCAGACACAGTCCCCTTATGAGGGTTAATGAGAACAAATTGGTCTGAGTGTAACAAATGGATTATGGCGGTGGACAAAAGGCTGTATTTTCGAGGCATGGGTTTGCTGGGATCCACCCATCATCTGCCCATTGAGCTGAGGCAGGCTGACTAGCGTCTGTATGAAGCGTGTGGCTCACTAAATATCTTCATCCTGTCTATTTTATGTCATGAGCACAATGACATGTTTGCGGCTTGAAGTGTCAAAGGCGCTAGACATACATGATCCCCAGAAAACAGCAAGTGATTTACAACTAAAATGTGAAATCTTATACCACAGAAATGTACTTATACTGTATAACCACTGTTATTACTCCGTTTCTACCAGCAATTTTAAGTTCCAGAATACAAAGTCAATATGTCAACAGCAGTGTCAGTGGTTATTACTCGGAGGTTGGGTGGGCACAGTATCCTTTCACATTAACAAAGCCACTTCCATGTTGACTCTATGTACTTCCTGCCTGTCGATCAATCTTCCCTCTGCCTAATTTCTTGTAATGTGCTTGGGAACCTCAGTAAAAAGACACAGAGGTGTTCCTTGTCCTGTATGGGTCCCATTGCATTTTATGGTGGGGTTGAAGGCGAGGATTCATATCCATTCATATCTCACAAACTCTTAATGGGCTCCAAGCCCTCCAAAAAGAAAGCTCTTTCCTGTGACTAGTCAGCTCCAGTCTTTATTCATCTGTGGCTCCGTGTCAAAAAAGACTGTTGCTCGTTTGTGCCCCGAACAATGAGGAACAAGGCTGAATCTCTAGCTGGGAACAAAAGACAGAAAACAGGCTTTTCACTCTGCAGAACATTAGATTCTGACACATTTTGCCATGGCAGTTTTTTTCCCCATCCTGAGTGCTGTGGCTCCGGTCTTTTAAAGAGACCACCTGTTGGCTACAAGCCTGTTCATCATTACAGACAGGCCTATTATCACAGGATGAGGAGCGCCACAGGCTAAGTTTTTAAGTTAACCCTGCTGCAGTTCCAAAGCTGGCCCATCGGGAAACATAGATTACATATGACTGCTGGCAATTCTATTCCTACTTGTAATTTTTTATCTTGTTTTTGAATAAGGGCTTTTGGTGGTGTAAGAGGGAAGTACTTCATTCGTACCCTTGTCAATCACAAATGGCAGAAACAAAAGATAACCAGAACTCAAATGTTGGCAACTTGAATGTTCTGTAACTACAGACTTGGGGCCAAATTCATATGCATTGTTGGGGGGGAAACACAGAATAAATGCAATTACTGTACAGTTGCTGATGGTGGTCTCAGATTGTTTGTGCAGTTATTTCAGGCCTCTGCAGCGTCTTGTTCTTCCTTTGAAAGTAGATTTGGGCAATTTTCAACCCAAAACATTATCATAACTACAGCATAACAGTGATTTTCATGTTTCTTAGAAGTAGGTGGCAATATCAACAATAACATGCATCAATTAAATGTATGTTCTGGGTTTGAATTTGACAAGCTAAACACAGGCTGACAAGAAGCAGGGGCATTTGAATTCATTCTTGATTCAACTGTATGATCATTTTAAAGATTATGTTCAAAACATATCTGTGGTATTCATACCTTGGATAATGTTGCAAAATCATTTTAGGCTTTGATAAAATTTGGAGAAAAGTTTAATTTCTCAAGATGATTTTTTTCAAGAAGCACTATTTTGCTGTGGATTTGCTTATAAGCACATTTTTACATCGGGCTTTTTGTATAAGTGGCCCCAGGACAGCTGGGGACAAAATTTTATTTCCAGTAAGACGACATTAAAGCAATTACAACACAGCAAATACCTTCGCCGTGCTCATGCCATCACTGTCGGAGTACATGCAGTGCTGTCACACTTGTTTCATGTTCACAAACACCCAGAGGAGGGGGGGTGTGCACCTGTGACCCTCCCCCAGAAAGCAGACAGAACAAGAGAGGATCCCCCTGCAGCCCACAGGCTTCAACAAGAGGCCGTCAGCTGCTCTCTGTGGCCCTGCTGCACGGTCCCCAGGCTCTCTGGAGTTAAATGTGCCTGTGATATTGCCAGGAGAGAGCAGCGGGAGTTGAATTCAGGCAATTACAATCAAGTCAGGGCATAGTTAGTGCGTGGGCCCTGGCAGCACCTGAGCTGGATGCTGATGAGACACTTAGCCCCAAACCCTCATGCATTGGCCCAGGCGCTGCTTAAAGCAAGCCCTCCTCCCCCTCTCTTCCCACAGCTCCATACCCCCTACTGGACACTTCCACTTCCCCTCACCTCATTTAGGCCTCTAGAGCTCTCTCACCCTCTCTCTCTCTGGCCCTCACATTGCAATACTTCTGCTGTATATAGGTGGTGTGGAGTACTGCACTCAATCACTCTTCATTCATTCACACTGTACAATAATGGACTGCTACTCCGTTATTGTCCTTCAAGCATCTGTGCATAGCATCACAGGTGCTGTGGCACATTGTGTGATGTATCACAGCAAGTTCTTGACAAATATGTGCACAATTATATCTCAAAAAAGGTACAAAAAAGTGCAGTGTAGATGAGATCTATTTTGTTCACATTTACTCCCATTAGGCCGTTAATCTGAAGTTACTGAAGTTGCACACGACTGCTTTCGCCTCACTGCAAGAGGCGACAAGCAGGAAGAACCAGAACAGGCTTCCTGCTCCTCCTCCATCCCCATTCCTGTCTCCACCTTTGCTACCCATCAGCCCGAGCTCGACCCCCTCACGCCACTAGATCTAAATGGATATTGAGTTGCAGGTGGCTGCCTATAGGACTCCATGCCTGCACTGATGTGTTATGGCAACAGGAAGAGGGGATGGAAAGGGAGGTGCGGGTCTTGAATATCTATGACCCAAGAATATGGAGTCAGGCATCACAACAACACTCTTAGCCCCTTTTCCCGATAAGATGCTCTCACCTCTTTCTGAGGGAAAGCCTCCCAGCTCCCGCCCTCTCTCAGCCACCACACTTTGCTGAAGTGTCATTAGGATTGTAAAGGGCAGGTTGCCATAGAACTTGGATTGCTGCAGATGTATGGAGTCATAGATAAAACCACCGTACTTTGAATGTAAAGATCTGACTGTAGCACTTGATAGGAGTGGCCATCCTGGGAGCTACACTGTTTCTTCATCTGCAGCCTGTTTGCATGCATCTTTCATGTATCACTTTAGTGCTCTGTTTTGTGAGATTGCTAGCCTTGCTCTTCAATCGACTTTCATTGTCCATCTGTGGCTCTGCTTGTTAGTGCTGGGCATGGTATTTGGCGGAGCCAAGGGGAAAGGTGGAACACCTCTTTCACAATTTTTGCCATAATGGTTGTCTTTTGATTTTTCCTGGGCTTTGGAGGCTACCAAGGATTGTCTCTTTGAAATTATTCCATTTTGGTGGAGAAAAAGAAATTGGATTGTGCTGATCCTGTTTTGTTCCTGGGGGGACGGCTGCAGTATTATCCTGGGCTGACACCAGTGGCGAAGAGGCAATCACAGTGGCCCTCGCTCTGACAAAAACACTCCATCTGCAAGGAGAGGAGGAAATCACACCACAATGACGTCTGACTCTTCTGCCTCACTCTGGCAGCTGGGCCCTGGGACCCGTGAACTACTACACAACCACCAAACGGCTGCTATACAACACATAAACGCAACACTACAAATCAGCAGCTGTAACACACCAAGACAAAGGCAATGCACCTGCCATTACACAGCAAGAACAGGGCATATTTGCTGAAAAAGTTTCATTGGCTACCCCAAGGCTGGCCGGGTTGGTCTCTGTTTTATGTCCTACATAAAACCTTAAGATATTATTATTAATATTATTTCAGTTTTTGTTTTTTAGGCCTTGACTCAAATGAAGCATGTGGACAGCAGCACATTTTTCAATGATAAAATGACTGTAAGCTAATTTAGCAGCGTGCCTACAAAACACAGGGTGTCAAACACGTGCACACACACACGCACACACACATACACCAGGATGAAAAACAAGCAGCCATGTAGCTCACCCTGTTAGTATTCAGCGTCACCTCTTTCCCTCCATGTCCCATACCTGGGGATCAAACGCACCTCTTTGTGAGAGAGGCCTGACCCCCTGCTATTAGCAAACAGAAGAGAGCCCAGCTGACACCACTCTTGAGATGTGCCATGCAGACGGAGGCCTGTGATTACAGCACAATCCTGAGGAGACAACCCTCCACCCCACTCCACCCCCCACGCACACCCCCCACCTACAACCTCCTCCAACTCCCCACACAACCCTGCGCCCCCACCACCACCCTTCCTCCGCTCCACAACAAATTCACCTATCTCTGAAATAGATGTTAATCTCTCGCCCAATTGGCTGCCTCTGTGAACTCGTTGACACACATAGCCGTGCTGGAGCCATGTAAGCGCCATGAATAATCAATAGGGGGCTATTTTCGCGAACAGGTCATTTCTTTTGACTATTACTCTGGCAGATTAGAATCTGAGATTGGACATTCAGATTGGTGGTGAGGGTGTGTGTGTGGGTGTGTGCAACTGCATGTCCGTGTCTGTGTATGTGTATTCATGTGTATGGATGGAGGGCCTCTCTCCAAAATACAGTGTGACACAGAGGGATACGGGTCTGTCTAGTGCCCACATAGCACCGCATGAAAACCAATGAAGGTAAAGCAAGGGGGGGATTAATTTGTTGTGAGAGAGGCAGAGGCTCAAGTGGGTTTTCGGATAGCTAATTAGCAAACCCTCATTTCAAAAACCCTCGTACATACTAGAGAACAGGAACGCACAAACACCCACAACTTGCATGTGCACATGCATACGTTCCTGCGTGGTTGTATACTAAAAATCAGACACACTCTCTCTCGCTTTTTCTCTGTCTTCTTTCTCTCTCTGACACACTCTCTTTCCTCCTGTCCTTTCTTCTTTCTTTCTTTCTTTCTCCGTCACTCTCCTAACACACACAACGCACACACATGCACACACACGGAGAAAACCTCAATTTTATCTGCAGGGGCAGAAATCAATCTCACATCTCTTTAGTTAATCCGCAATGGCTCTCTACAGATCCTGACACTAATAAGGTATTGAGCAGGTGAGGCCAGGGGCTGAGGAGGAGAACAGAGGGAGAGAGAGGAGAGGCCTGCAGTCTGGGGCCCGACTGGCGGCTGGCACAGTTCCAGTGCAATTATGGGGCTTGTGTATGGGAGAGAAGGGTGCAGGAAAGAAGCAGCAGAGATGGAAGAGAGAGAGCAAGAGAGAGAGAGAGGGAGGCATAGAGAAAGAGCGAGAAAGAGGGGGTGGGGGAAAAATCGATCCCATCTGTGGTATGATGGTTAATTAAAGCAGCTCTTGAGCAGCCCAAGGATGAGAGGCTTGGCTGGGCTCCTGGAGGCACAGCTCTGATTACTCACACAGAATGGATGGTTTCTTAGCAATGAAAGGAGGAGGCCAAGAGCTGCCCGGTGGGGTGCACAGACGACGACGTCGAGGAGGAGAGACATGTGCATGCTGCACACACGCGCGCACACGTACAGACACGCAAACATGCCTGCATGCATGCACGTGCATACACACGCACATATATATGCATGTGTAAACACTTGGACACTCGAACATACATGCATTTACATCACAAGCATGTGCACACAAGTGCAAGCGGTGTCAAATTAAATCAATAAATTCATAGGAAGGCTAATCAAATATAATTTCAGCCTTCTAAATGTGGCTTTCCATTACAAGAGGTTAGTGAAAAAGCAAACAAAGTTCATCTAATGGTAGGTTGTGGTGCAGACTAATGTCTTTGTTCATGTATAACTACGCTGTGAAGTTACAGATGTATTATATCGTCTCTATAGTCCTACAGTGTAACATATTTTAGCTTTCAAAGTAAAGGAAACCATCATCTTTAGGGAGAGTTATGTTATTTTCTTCCACATACTGTCTTTCTCCTTTCATAACACACTAGTTTCCATATCTGAGTAAGAAGACGATGATTCCAACCCCAATTTCCGCATCATTAAAGTTTCATCTTATCTCACCATCATGCTTAGATTACCTCCTATGCCTATTACACCCTCCTCATTGACATTCATGGCTCTCTCCTGTTGAGAGGCCATGGGTGACAGCACTGGCACTTTGGTATGACCCTACCCCCCCATGGAGAGATTTGGTATTGCATAACATTTCTATGACATGGCCAGGCGAAACAGAAATAAATGCTTTCTGCATGTATGCATGATAATGATATTTAGGCGCGTGGGAGAAAATACATTAGATAAAGGATTTCCACATATTAACAGTTAATGAGTTTTAGATTGTAATTATCACTGGTGTGCCAAGCTGTACGATCAATAATGTGCCATGGACATTCCATTCGCAAAACATGGCTACACATGAAAACTTCTCTTAAGGTTGCGCCTCGAGATGGAAAAAGTCAACTCAGTGTAACAACAGACACTGATACTGCGTAACAATAGGGTTCTTGAAAGATGATATGTAGATAGAAGGAAAAGACAGGCCATCATCCTATTTTTATAAAGTAAAGTTGAAGCTGACATATAATCATACTCTCAGTGCTAGAGAGGGGTTATAATAAACCTCCAATTCCCTCTGAGGTGTATGAATTATGTATATGGCAATGATTTGATGACTGTAAAAAAGAAAGAGGGTGCGAGTGGCTGATTGAGGTGCGCCACGTGGTGCATCATTCACCACCATATCTCCTGGTGCAGACATCTGAGGTCAGGGCCCTGCGTTAATTGGTGTAGGGCCGAACGCTTGTGAGCGAAATGAGAAAATTACACGTTCCAGGAGGAATCAGCTGCAGTTCTCGGGGATCCATTTGCAGCGCCGCTCCTTAGTCGCGGCTGTGCGGCGGAGACAGTCGTCTGGCTCTCTGTTTGTGGGGGAAAGGAGGCAAGTTAGAAGGCAAACTTCAGCACTCAAGGTGTGGGAGATGCAGTGCACCTACACAGACCCACCCATTAGATATACACACCCTGCCTGAGCACATGTGGCGAAGGTAAGGAATGCTAAGTTGCATATACTGTTTATGTTGGACGGATTCAGCATCTGGCATAAGATGTTGGTTTTATGCACTGCTTTTCTTTCATTTTACTTCTATTACATGTCAAAGATGTGGCTGATAGACGTAACCAATCAAGCACATGTGATGCATTGCCTTTAAAAAGTTTTTAAACTTTTGCCACTGATTTCATTCCAGTTCCATGACATGGGGCAGAAATATGGACACATCTAGTTAATAAGGTCAATAATATAGGAAGGTAAGCAGGTAGGGAGGAAGGTAGATAAATAGGTAGGTAGCTAGGTTGGAAGGTAAGGAGGTAGCATCAAAGAATCAAACAAGTGGCAATCATCAATGTCATGGAAGGATAGAATCACATATAATGAAAATACACCATAATGACAAGTTGCAGTGATACAGCTAACATGGGCTCAGAGTAGAGATACACCCACCATACAACTACAGCACACTTACAGTATACATACACTTACCTTAGACAAGCTGGATGGTGCACAAAGATGAGATCCATCTCTCAGGCTGAATGTGATGAATGCATCAAGTGCTGACATTCCTCTTGTAAACACAGTATGCATTGTAACCGTTTAATTGGCCGGTTGCTCAACTGCTCATTGTCACCTGAGAGTGGTCTCCTCATGCGTTGTCCAATGTGACCTCTTCCACTTACTTACACGCTTGTCACTTGACTAAGATGGCAGCTCCTAAGGGGCCGAAGAAAAATGACAATGCTGAGCCTCTTACACTGCACAACACCTAGAGAGTCACATGGAGTAACGCTATGGACATCGATTTTCTTTCTTTGTGGTCAGAAATCAGCACACACCCATGCCTGCGCCTCCCTCAAATGACAAGTGTGTCACACTTGCAACCTTTACCTGTATTTGTTCGTACTCCTGAGTCAAAAGGCAAATTCCATTTAACGCTCTCAGCATGATCCACGATTTTGTGCGCTTCCTCTTTTTAGAAACAACTCATCGCTCATTGAATCCCCTAATGAGTGATGCTGTCTGGGATCATTCTACTTAAATTAGCTGTTTATTCATGAAATGTTTTGCGTGTTTTTGTGCACAGGTAGACTTGCCTTGTGTGTGTCAGTCAAGGCCCGGGCGAATGATTCACTTCTAAACAGCATTCCTCCACTCCTCTGGCACACCCAACAAACAGACAAACAACAATGTAGACTAAATGACTAAAGCGTTGAATTGCCTCCTTTTGTTCTTTTCCTTCTTTCTCTTCTCTGCTGGCTCTTTCTCTTTCCAAGACAGACTCCTTTGGTGGTGAGACCCGGTAATCTTAAGTAAACGTCATTAACTGTTTGCTCATATCGCCCACAGAAAGTATGCCACAGCCTCCTTTGTCTCACTATCAGTTGTTTAAAGAGGTTTGTGCTGTAATGGCGTGGTCAGCCAGTGCCAGGGGCTTTGAAGTGCCGTCTCACCTGCAGAATTAACCTCAATGGTCACTGAAAGCTGACCCTTGAGTTACAAAATACAAGATTTCACGTGGCAAAACAGCTGGAAGCCAATTTGCACATGCTGTAAGGGGAAAAAATCCTATATTTTCACAGGGTGTGGTTTCACAAATGCACATGAGCAGAAAGAGGATCTTATCTCCATTTGCTTACAATGGCACTAACTTAGTGCCAAGATGCTTTCGGGGGGAACCGGGCCCATTATAGAGATTTTGGCACCGGCAGGACACGGGTGAGTAATGGCAGCGGTGCATTAGGTACGGGAGATGTGTGATAGCCTGAGTTTTGAGTCAACATCAGAGGCCGTGCGCTGACCCCACAGGGGATTACACACTCTGATTTAAGAGCATCTCTCCAGCTCTCCTCTCCAGCACTTGGGTCCTCAGTGCATACAACACCCACCTGACGCTACATACTGTACCGGCAGGGATACACACACAATCTCACACACTCACATGCGCATGCACTCACATACATGCGAGCACACTCACACTCATATCCAGACATCGTCCTCGTTATACTCTTATTCTTATCCCTGCTCCATGTTCCATTATAGGGTTGGGGGTTGGGGGGGTGGGAATAGGATCATACCAGGGTTGTATCCAGAGAGAGAAAGAGAGAGAGAGAGAGTAAGAGAGAGTAAGAGAGAGAGGGATCCGAGCCCCTGC
>OMOV01088057.1:0-11684 GCA_900312565.1 Beryx splendens | reverse complement strand
TTCCTCTAATAGTGGCCGGTAGTCAATTAAAAGCCGGGTCTCCGATAATGGACGGGGGCGTGGTCGACACGAACAGCGTTAGCTGACAAGTGGAGCGCACGGCTAGCGGAAGTCTCTGGAGCATGCCGTCGTCAATTACCGTAATTACCATAATGCATTGCGGCAACAAAAAACGGCTACCTAACGAACCCCAACAGAAGCATATCAGAACACAAGGAGGCTTCGTACTAAAATATGAGCAAATATACTTATCAAACAGAGGGGATTAGAAATAAAGGCCTGTCTCTAATATAAGCCTGCTTCCAATAAAGGCCTGGTACCCTCTGCAGTTGAGGTAAATAAAGGCCCGGGCCAATATTAGAGGAAATACGGTACTGTGATATCGTTGCGAGAGATTTAATTCAATATTTCATTTTATAAACATTTAATACTTTCACTACGTGTTCTGCAGGCTGAAATTGCATTTCAACGTCACTTCCAGACTTGCAAATGGCATGTGGATTGGAATAGTTAACAGAAGAAGAAATGGAAGAAGGAACGGAATAGACAGTTCGCTCTTGACAGCAGACTGCAGTAGTCAGCACTAAACTGTCAAACAGCTGAAAACCTGGATACAGTGTCAAACAGCCCACCACATCTTAAAGTGAACCACTTTAACCGGTCGACAGAACTGGTGCCACCGGGCGAAACGTGGAACTATTTTGCTTACAGAGCTGTCAAAGTCCCAAGCGACATATCAAAAAAAAAACCGGGCTGAAGTTGCTACAAAGCTGCTCAAGTCAAGTGTGGTAACACAAGTAAATAATCAAAGCATCTCGGTGACTGACATGTACACTCGGCCCTCCGTGGCACACGGTTGAATACCCTTGCTTTAAACCCTTCATGGAATATGCTTTTACTTGCCTCCAACACACAGTCAAGGAAACCCACAGTCCAACACACAGTCAACAAACACTCTCGCAGGACTTCTCTGAAGTGAAGTGAAGTGGGTCCTTCGCCTGGTTTGTCTAAACAAAAGTCTGTTCAAACTTTTTTGACCAGTAGCTATCAATATCTATGTTTATACCACTATATACTCCACAGAAATACAAAACAGCGTTGAATGCTTTCAGTTAATCTACAGACATATACCACATTTCATGTCCAGAAACTGTGTATGTGATCACACTATTGCTCTAAAGGTATGTGAGTAATCATGCGTGAAATTAGTTCCCATGGAGTCGAGTGTTTGGCAAGTGTAGCATGCAAATGTATTGAATGGGATTGTGAAGACGGGAGAGTGTGGAGTGTGTACAGGGAGAGACTCAACTAGCAGAGGTAGCAGTGTAGATGCTAAGGTGGTGTTACTAAAAACAAAGCAGTAGGTAGAGGTTGGGAAACGAGTTTGAGTTTGTTGTGAATAATGAGGGGGGCGGTTACAGGTCGCTGGAATCCACTGTTGAGCCTTTTTGAGGTGCTGTGGGCCATAGGAGGGTCATAGTAAATAACATTTAGGGGGGGAAAGGGTAATATCTGTACAGTGAAAATATCGTTTTGTTACACCCCTACTCCTTGTATCATTTTTGTTCCTCAGAAGCAAGCATACTAATTCTGTAAGATCAAAGCCAAAGCTGGCTGCTCACTAACGCTGTGTTCTGCTAATTGACTTGTTTTATGCTGTCCTAGTTGGAAGTCACTAATTATCCAGCACATTTCTCAGAAATCCTTTCTTTTTTTAAGATAATTTTGCCAGTTTTTGCCTTTATTTTTGGCCAGTTTTTTATTTGACAGTTCACAGGAAGACAGGAAGATGGGAATGAAAGAGTTATGACACGCAACAAAGGTCCTAGGCTGGGGGGGTGGGTGGAGGGGGGGTGTACACAGCATGTGCCTTAGCCAACTCAACCACCAAGACACCCGTCAGAAATCTATTTTTATAAGACATGATTGCACAGTTTTATTTAAGTCCTCGATATATTTACTTTGTTATCGCTGCAGAGTTGAATATAAAGTTATTTAAATGATTGATGTTGAAGTTATGGTCCTCTCCATAGCGCTGTGGTATGATAGCTGCATAGACTTTTTAGATATTAAACTTAGTATTGGTACGGAAGTGAAAATGCTGGTATCATGACAGCACTATTTACAATGGGGAGTCCGCCATGCTGAAGAATTAATCACAGCATTCTCGCTGAAGCCGACACACAAGTCTCTCCACCAATGAGCGTCTGACATTAGCGAATGCATGAAAAGGTCATCCACTACTTCTCTCCACTAAAAGGCAGGTCAGAGAGACTTTAATCTCACTTATAGGAGCTGGGAGGCATACAGTGCTGATTAATATTACAGGGAAGCCTTGGCATTTTGCTCACAACTTCCTCAAAAATCAAGGAAAGTAAAAATGTTCTCCACCGCTTTGATAATCTGTTCTTTGACTTGACTCAATGTGATTTAAATGGAAGAATCTAATCTAAAGAAATCAAAATCTCTCACACTGCTGGGAGGAATTCCATCTTTACGGATTACTTTCATGGTTTTGACATGCTCTGCTCACCCAAAGATTGTGTGTCTGTGTTACTGAGTACGTGTGACTGACTGCCCGACTCCATGAGTATTTGTGAATGTGTGTGACTGATGGACTAACCGTCTGTCTGTCTGGTTCTGTAGGTGTGAGGGTGTTGATTGCTGACTCCATATGTTTGTTTATGAGTGTGAATGACTGCGTGACTCCCTAGGTGAGGTTTAGAGGGTGTTAGTGCGTGTTCTCACCAGCCTCCTTGTTAGCATCCTCCTCCTCAGTGGGCTGGGAGGGGTCATAGTAGTCCGCACTGTATCTGAAGGCTACTGCGTTGTAGGTGCCTTCATCAGCCAGGGCCTCACTCAGACGCTTGTACTCCTCCTCTGTGTGGGGGGGGGGGACAAAAATACATATATTGAACTTTATTGAAAGGATAAACCCCTTGATATGAATCATCTCGTACAATTACAAAAACAAAGACAAATACAAAGGCTCCCTCACCCTCTCCAACCCCCAACCCTCCTTCACCCAACGCAACCTGCGCAAGTACGCACACTATACCAAAAACAGACAGTGGGCTGAATGACAATAAGGAAAATAACAACATATAACAACTGTGATAAGGTGATGAAATTACTTAAACAGCAGAAGCATACAAGAAAAAATGCATACCTGCATCTCCAAAAACACGTGTATTTTCATGCATGAGCATATTAAAAAAAAACATATAGGAACGCTTGCACAACGTGTACAAATGCAACGGTAGTATTTAATATCGAAGAGTTATTGTTTATGGATTAAGCACAATTACAAGACTAGGTCAAAACCTACTGCGTTCACTGCTGAGCTTGCGCTAAAACTGGAGCGATTACAAGTCAGACGCCGATCTACTGCACGTGTGGGGAACGCGTCCTCCGAGAAAGTACTGCAGAAAGCGGTATAAACAGAACTACTACGCGTCCGTGGTGTCTGCAGCTGTCCGCTTTAGCAGCAACCATTTTAGTGATTCATACAGAAAGCAATGATGGGTTCGATAAGGACAACAAATCTGCTCAGACTATTATAAACTACATTTAGTGGAGGCAGGTGTGTTTCAGAGGTATTTTGATAAACAATATCTGCATAATCAAGTCTAGGTAATACTGAGAAACAATTATTTTTTCTTAGCTGAAAAGTGAAACAATTTATTTAATGATATTGTGTACTCAGACTGCAATTATTTTTTTTGGGTAACAAAATCAATATGCAGCCTAAAGGAAAGTTCAGAATAAATCCAGAGACCCAAATATTTAAAAACATGAACTTTCTCAACAAGTGGTGACCCATTATAGAAAATAATACGCAAATCATTGCACGTACAAGTAAGATTATATCTAGTACCAAACAACAGACTACAGATCTTTTAATTAAATAAAGGTTTGTTATTGAGAAACCAGTTTTTTTACATCATCAGAATCAGATTGCAGTGGATTTTGAATTTGTGGTATATCAGAATTAGATGTAGAAATAACACGGTCATCAGCGTATAAATGGACACGGCAGTCTGAACAAATTTGCGGAAGATCATTATCAATTTGTTTTTTTTTAATTAAAAGTTTTGGATTTAAAAAAACAGTGGCTCCAAAGTAGAACCATGCGGCATCTCCTTTTCCATGATGAAATACTCAGACTGACTACCATGAAAAATAACACACCGACGTCAGTTATGGAGACACATGTATGTTTTTAACCAAAGTAAAGCCTGTTGAGACACACCAATGGAATAGACAGAGCTTATCAAGTAGGAGGTAGTGATCAACCATACCAAATCCCTTGGTAAGATCAGTTAAGATGCACCAGTGAAGTGACTCTTACCAAACGACATATAGGCACATCATTGGTACATTTGCGGAGAGCAGTAGCAGTGGAGAAATTTGGTCTGAAGCTAGATTAGGATTGAGATAAAATGTTGAAATCATTCATGTACCGAGATAACAGATACAAAATTAGCTTCTCAAAAGTTTTAGAAACAGTATTAACAGTACTAATACTAATAATTGAAACTGGTCTATAGTTATTATACACCCTTACATTGTTGATCATTTTATTTAGAGCAGTAGAATTACACAAATTCACCATTAGTTTCACATTCGGTGTAGCCCTGGCTAACTTACTATGACAGCCAAATACGAAATGTGCTTACCTTCTCTAATAATATTAATAACATACAGTTATTGTTACAATTAAGAGCCCAGAGTGTATGAGAATATGAATGGTTCTACTCCAGGTTATGGCAGGTCACAGTACAAGTGAACAACCGACAGGACAGATAGAAGACACACTGATTACTTTACCCCAGAAACCACCTTTTTTCTATTGAAATTCATGACAAACTATATCTTTATTAAAGAAGGAAGGACAAAATTCCCACTAACACTATCAATATTTTTAATGTTTCCTTCCTGTCCCTTCAGATGGGTAATAGCCTGAGTGAATGGGGTCAGGCCTCCAAATTCAAGGGCAAACCAGCCTAGGGGATGAACCAAGTGTGTGCGCGCGTGTGCGTGTGCGTGTGCCTGTGTGTGTGTGTAAATGCAGTAGCAGTGTGAAAACAAGGCAAAACAGCCTGTTTCATTATAATGTACAGTGACTGGGTAGCAAGTATCCTAGATGAAAGTCTACAGTGATTTCCATTAAAATAGAATCTCTCTCATGCTCAGTCAGTGTGATCTTTTTTGAGTGAATGCAAAGCTCAAAGTGGCTTACAAGACAATGTTACTTTGTTGAAGATGCCTTCTGAAACAGACCGTCTAGTCTGATTGTATTATGCTTTATTGTTATTATTAGCATAGATAGCACAGATTTATATTAGCCTAAGTATTAGTCTGCATAAGAAGTGTCAGATGAGAAGAGAACAGAGGCCTGTGATTAAACAATAATATCAACACTTCCAGTGGACAATACATTATCAGCCATTCAATTGTCAGAGAAGAGAATGAATCTTTTAATACCAATCCAGCGAGACTGTACACTGACAACATAATATCCACCCCATAACGCTCCTCACAGCCTTGCGTATCCACTCACTAATACATTCAATGGACACGTCGGGCTTTATAATCTTCTGTCTCTGCATTGGCCACATGAAGTGGACTGACGCTATGAGCCTAATTAACATAAAACAGTCAACTTTAAGTCCATTAGTCTTCGTCTTGTTAGCGGCACACTAGAGAAAACTGTAATATTTATAATCTATGCAGGAATCCCACACATTTTCCATTCCACAACTATCTGCCTTGTCCAAGATCGAAATTTATTCACTGGATTTGTGTTCGACACCATCTATGCTAATAACGGCTGGACAGAATGACTAAACCAGGCCATATTGCTCTGTACCTGGAGGTTTGATATACACCGTATTCGTGTCACTCTTTCCTGCATATTTTTTAGATGAGGGGTGATGTGGGTTCTGAGACCAAGGTGCTCCAGGGCCCTTTTCAGCATCATTTTCAGGTGGCGTTGCAGTTCTAAAATGGCTTTTATCTGAATATTTATTACGATTATATACGGACAACTGCACTGTAATTGCAATTTTTGGCTGAGGAATAAGAACAGATAAAGAATTTCAATTGGATTTACATTTCTCTAGCAGCAAGGCCAATTTTCCAGCTGTGGCGGGCAACTGGAACTAAATGAATGTGCAATTCAGCAAGTATTCAACCCCCTTGATTTTTTTCTCATTTTGTAGCTCGGTCACTCAAAAGCTTTCACATGCTTGTTCTGAAGCCAAGTGTTGATGGGCTTGATGCTTAGGGTCATTGTCCTGTTGGAACATGAATCGTCACCCCAGTCTAAGGCAGTCTGAAGCAGGTTCTCCTCAAGTTTTTGGCTCCATTCACTGTTCCCTCTGCCCTTACAAGTCTCCCAGCCCCTGGCACTGAAAAGCACCCCGCACTGCATGATGCTGCCACCATCATGCTTCACGTAGGGGCGGTGTTATTTGGGTGATGATTAGAGGAACTCTGCCAGAGTGGTCACTGGGTTCTTGGTCACTTTCCTAACCAAGGTCCTTCTTCCCCACTTGCTCAGTTTGGTCAGACAACGAGCTCTGGGAAGAGTCGTTCCATGTTTTTTCCCATTTCCTAATGATGAAGCATACTGTGCTCCTGTGAACTCCCAACATTTTATAAATGGTTTCATACCCTTCCCCAGATCTATACCTCTTCACAGTTCTGTCTCGATAGTCATGTCAGTCCTTGGCTGTCAGGATAAAGTTTCTGTCCTGACATCCATTCTCATCTGTGAGACCTAATATAGAAGTATGAGTTTCATTCTAAAGCATGTCCAATCAATTGAGCTGGTGACAGTGGGACCCCTATCAAGTTTCAGAGACAAATCAAGGACACTGAAAGGAACTTGGGTGCACCTTAACTCAATTTGGACTTTCACTGTAAAGGGGTAAGGACCCAGCTGTGGACTCTTGAATTTTTAACACTGTTTTCAGATGATAAATAAGGTGCTAAAAATGAGCAATACCCCTCAGGACTGCAATAAAAGTAATATGAATGGAAGGCCAAGAATCTCATGTATCTATGTGATGGGCTCATGATATCTACTGTATATGTGAGCGGAGGCACAGCAGCTGGGTTAGGATGCTCTGCATGACCCACTAAAGGCAGATTGTAATTGTGAAGTCAAGTCAAGCCACAACAGACAAAACTTAGGCATAAAATTGGAATAGAGTGGCCACAATAACAAAGCCAGGTCGGTCGTGCTGAGGCGCCACCTCAGCATTTTTTGGAACCAAGACAAACCCTTTAGCTATGTCTGTAATACAAATCATAAAAATATCAATGACAAAACAAGATCTGCTTGTTTTTGTCTCTATTTAAGCTCTGTGAGGATTACATTTGGAAAGGATGGATGTGTTAGTAATAAAATAAATTTCATGGTTAGCATTGTGACAAGCCTCTATAGTTCAGCTTGGCCAAGGCAAAGTTTCTCAACAACAAACTCATGATTGTCACACTGACGTGCAATGGACTAAAGACAAATTTAGTGCTCTAGACTCCTTTTGAAAAACCTAGCAGCCTAATCACTAGCCCAGTGAATGAAAAACAAACGCAGCCGAGCTGAATGTTAGAGCCAGCAGCCTCCCACCTTGTCTGGCCTCCTCTTCCAGCAGGTCAGTGTGCATGGCCAGGTACCTCTCTTCATCACACAGCGTCTCGATCCTGGCCTCTTCCTCCGACAGCTGGTAGGACGTGTTCCATGACCCGCTATCATACTCTGAAAGGTCATGTAAGTGACCACGGCCATCGTATCTGTTGGATGAAGAGAAAGGTTAGAGAGAAGGAAGCCAACAGAGCGTTTTATACACAACATGGACCTACTTACCACACGAGGGAGGAGGGCTTAAACGCAAAATTTAAAACATCAAAAATGTGCTACCACTGTCACAAGCCTGTCATGAGGGAGTGTACTTGTAAAATACTGGAGCTTGAGAAATTTTCTCAAAATACGTAACAACACCCTAAAAAACTCCCTATAGGCTTAATCCTCAATAGTGCTATTAAGTTGCCTTGCAAGCTTACAGCTGCTACTTCATTTCTGGACAATTCTTACAAACCAAGAACCCTACATCAACAGAAAAACAAAAGAAAAACAAGCAAAACAACTCGCCTCTTACCTTACAGGGTTCAATTCCCCCCCTATAACACTCATCATTACTTCTACATCTGCAAAGAGAGTTACATTCACACAAACCCGAGCACATAAATACCTATCCGCAAGAACCCAAATGGACGACATTTTCCTGCGTTCGTTCCTCTACGCCACCTCTCAGTTGCAGTTTCTTCATGGAGACAAAGAAATGGGGTGCTGGGGTTGGCATTCGGGGTTTTGGCAGGACCCCTTAGCCTACCTTGCTGGGGAAAGAACTGGGTTATGTGATAAAGACACACATACATAAGGGCGTACAAATGAAACACGACTTGGGTCAATGCAGATCAAGGTGATTCAGTACAATGAACATGAAGGAGCTAATGCGTCAAGACAGCCACATCCTTCAAACTTCAAGTTCAAGTGTGTTTCCAAAGAGGTTTTGTCCATACTGGAGAAGTGCCAACAAGACAGTGGTCCAATACCCGCAGCAACATGTTGTTTGAAGGCTGAAAGCATTTTGGAAATAACTGACCTTTTGCTTAAAGTACAACCTCCCAGTTTGACATATGAAGAGTGAATCACCTTATCTGCAGTAACTTTAGGTTTGGTTAGAATTTGCTCTGGCCCTGTGGACATCAACAAAGCAAAATACAATCCCAGGGAATTTGCTTTGGGTAAACATCTAGGCCTACGGGGGAAAGCCAATTTGAAAAGGACAAATAGGTCTCCAGGGGTGTAAAAGAGTGAATCAGCTTATGCATTATACAATATTTTTTTTATTGCTGCATAATTCTGTTATAAAGTAAGCCTGGGGTAAAAGTTTCCAGAGGAAATTCTTCCAACATGCCAAGATGCAAAGCCCAATCCAAAGCTAACCTTGGTTGTCTTGAAGGTTATGAAAGCTAAACAGCTTCATACCCGTCACTCTGGTCTGGTGTGTAATGGCCTTTAATCGAGTTAGGTTAACTGTTTCAATGATAAGAGTGATAGAGATGGCATTCAAAGCATCATAAGTTGATGTTGGCAGGGACTGACTGGGATTCGCATCTTGGCATGGTATTCTAGAGATTTCAGATACCCTTTATTTGTCGTTCAGGACGTCCAAAGACAAGATAGCAGGCAAGAAATACACTATTCGTCGTGTGTTGCAGTTTTCAAGCTTCTGCAAAACAAACTCCGAGTGGTTCCTTCAAACAGGCAATAGGAGAGATGGTTATGATAACGATTCCGTCTACGTTTTTTCAACCGACCTATCAATCATGATGTTCTTGTCCCCCATCCATGGGATAAGATGCTTGCCATGTTCGTGGAAAAGAGCCCTTTCGTCGTCTCGGAACAGCTTGCAGGCATAGCCGAACACCAAGAGGTCGGCATATTTATCACTGTCGCTCACGTCCTTCTTCACCGGTTTGTTGTTGTGGTCCCTCTTTCCCGCTCCTCGACGATACATTTCCCGGTTATTGGAGAAAACAATCTGGCTTGCTCGACAAACTAGTATCGATAGTATAGTGTTTTTTTTATCTAGGAGGCTAATAGCTCTCGGGTGGTCCAAATAGGACAATAATCCGTGATGTTATACCCTAAAACAAAAATTATACGTGCCATCGGCAGCCATGTTGGGAAAACAAGTAAATGTAGTTTTTGCTCGAGCCGCACTTACGCCAAATCTTTATGCGCTGTTGAAATAATTTCCAAGCGTTTCTTCGCCACAAGTATCATTACGTATTAATTCAGTTATTCCAGCATTATTTTCTAAAGTGTGAGTGGTAGTATTTGATTCGTATTTTTGATCAATATAGTCGTTTTCAGATGTGTCGAAAGTGCTGTTCCAAACCCTTCTCATTCGGGAGCGGCGGTGACAAACCATTACCGTCACGGCTGATTTCATGTAGGCCTATCCTGCATGATATAAAATTTTAGCTTTAGGCTTTTAGCTTTAGACAAAAGCTCTCATCCCGGACGACTTGAAATGATTGCAAGAGTAGCATAAGCTTAAATTTGTAGATCATTAGCATGACAAGCAACCAATAGTAAGGGGTGAAGAGATGAACAGCAAGTTAAAGTATTCCTGTGGCCCTAATGTATGACAGAAAAGTGTTTTTTAGTTCGAGGCAGGGTCATATTATAGCAAGTAGAGTAAGGCGGAGTGATTGAAACACATGAGGGGTAAGTATTTCGTGAAAACAAGAGTTATCTATCAAATCACAGGGTGCTTGCGGCACTGGAGAGCCGAGGAAGAGTAGGATGGTGCAGGGAAAGGAGAGCTAAGCGGCCGGATGCAGTGGACTATTCCTACCCTTTCTCACAACTGCACAGCAGCAATAGTGGAAAAAAGGTAGTGGGACCAAGAGGGCAGGTAGAGCCACTGGCAGACGTTTTAGGACCTCATTTAGGAGCGAGAAGAGAGAGTTTAGCCGGAGACTGTGGGGTTAGAAACAGAAGATTGGACTTGGAAGAGTGGTAGAAGGTTGATTTTGTAGCAGAGATGGATGTGTGGGGAAGAGAGTAGAGACTGAAAGTGGGAGAAGTCATCCGACAAGGCAGTTTTGTGCCACCTTCTCTTCACTGCCAGCAGCAAGGGCAAGCGGCGACAGACGAGCAGAAGAAAGAGGACAGAGAGATGAAAAGATGATGAAAGGGTGAATAGAAGTGTGGAACTGGCAGGTGCCGTGCCAAACAGAGGAGAAAGTGAGGAGAGGGAGGAAGCACAGGAAAAACACTTACTAAATAGAGCCTAGCTGTAACAGGATTACAATAATGAGATTAGTAAAACCTGATACCTGTAATCCATTACGAAAACAAGAAATTACAGACAGCTTTGGAGAAAAAGATTATGTGACTGATTTCCCAAGAACCCCAGTTTTAATTTTGAGTTTATGCAGTCGTGCCCTTCTGCCATAGCGCACTTGTGGGAAATAACTAAATTTAAAAATGAGGTTACTTAAAATACGCAACTAAACAGAAAAGCAGTAATATTGTGTGCATTTGCAAAATGTTAACAGTAGCCTAATAATGGTGCCTTTTTAATCATATTGAAAATATATAAAGCCCAGAATCACACCGTTAATGAATTGTTTGTTCGTTTTATGAGTTTATTATGTAATTCAGTCTCAATGGGGTTTTACCTGAAGAAATAAATGTTGAATAAGTCTAAAAATAAAACTCAAACTAAGTTAAAGTGGGAGTAACCTCAATAAATTATCAGTTCAACTTCATATTTTCTACATCTATAGGTAATGTAAACCATAATGTAACTGGTTTAGAGTAATCCATTGGGTTATGTCTCCAGTTACACAGTCAACCAGGTGACCAATAATCAATAGTGGTCCCCAGTTCTGCTCATAGCCTAACCAATGTGCCAAACCCCAGTCTCAAACCCCAACAGTCTCAAACCCCAAATGCAGCAGAGCAGATAGTGGGATTTATATATTTCTAACATAATTCAAGCTTTCTCTTTTCTCCTTCTATCTCTCGCTGTCTTTTTGTTTCCCAAGACCACTAATAAATCAAACCGATCCGACCTGGCCGTTCAGAGAGGAGACAG
>OMOV01088056.1:10985-23784 GCA_900312565.1 Beryx splendens | reverse complement strand
GTAGGTGTGTGTGTGTGTGTGTGTGTTAGAGCCACCTGTCTCCTTTGTGCTCCTCCACTGGACTCTCTGTAAAGGCTTCGAGGGGGAAGAGGTGATGGAAGGATCTGGCGAGGTGGGGGGCGGACACTAGAGTCAAACCTGGATACCAGATGAGACAATACGCACGCACGCACGCACGCACGCACGCACGCACGCACACGCACACGCACACACACACACACACACTTCAGTCAAAGTAGCAAGTATAACGATTGAACAGACAATAAAAAAAGTGGATGGTTTGGAAGGATGGTACCTCCATCCATTTTGATAAGGGGACAGTTAGTATATCCAAATCTGCACGTTCTTTCCATGTGTTATCAGCATCTAGTCCAGGTAAAATTAATCTATGGCAATCATTCAGATTTGCGTAAAAGCACCAACATCAGTACATGTACAATTGCATACATGTACCGTTTGATGATCTGAATATTTTCAGAGAATGGTACCAATCAGCCATATAGGCATTTTTTCTTTCCTCCATTACTCGCAAATGGGTTTTTCCTCCATATGTGCTGAACAAACTATGATAGGAGTGAAAAAAATTCTCTACACTGATGTTTTGATGGCCAAGAAATAAAGTAGTGGTAAGAAAAACATCAAACTATTAAGATCATAATGTAATGGTGAACTCAGTGATATAATTAAAAGAAATACAATGAAATTGCAATTTTAAGAGAATTTAGAACATTGTCATGTGATTAGTATCATAAACAGCAAAATGGCAACATTCTGTTCTGTTAAAATTCACATATCTGCTTTCTTCACATTCCCATATCCCACTTATTGTTAATTACTGCATATATATTGATACTTAAATAATGATTCTACTCATTTCAAACTGCATATCGGCACTGTTGCGTGAAAACCATGCGACTCGCTCAGGTTTTCACCCTACAGCAGTGGGGGTTTTTTTAACGTTAAACACACACAAATACATGTGTGTGTGTGTCCATGTTATGTTTTGGTATATTTTTAATATGGTAAGTATTCTGCACTAATTTTTTCATTTTGCACATCCTAATAATGTGTTCCATGTGTGTGAGTTGTTGGTTGCATATCTTTACATCACCCCAATTTGCTTCTGTATCCTATTACTTTTTGCTTGCAACGACTCAATTCATTAAAAAGTTTCACACGCATTTAGAGAAACGACCAAATCCTCCCAGACGTACCGCAGATTTTACACTCCACAGGAAGCTCTGTGTACTTGGCGTGGCACTGCGGACAGAAGTAGCCTCCGAGAGACAGACCTGGATCACTGCTACTGTCCAGGTGACTGCAAAACACACAGCGAGACCAGCAGATAACCATAAGAACACACTCTGGCACACAGCGGCTGCTCACAATCCCAGACAGTGGGTTTACTCAGGACGCTTTTTGGCCCGTTTCCTACTTACGACATGCTGAATGAAGGCTTGGCATCCTGGTCAGCCAGAGAGGCGATGGTGTGCTGGGGGAAACCTGAGGAGACGCAGGGATCAAGTTAAGTAGGGCCGCAACAGATATTTGTTAAAATCAAAAAATTCAGAGACATTATTTTTTATGTTTTTGATTGAATATTGTGATTTGCCACCTATTGCCTCCATGGGTGATCCACCATTAACTTGAAGAGTAGGGAGAAGAATGGTCTCCATGGATGTATTAAAGTCACAATGACACAGCATTTCGATGGTGACGCATTTCCCGTTCAAACAGGAGTTTTGGGGTGGGGCATAATGCAGGGAGGAATCTTGAAATTCACAAATTCCAGATTCCTTTAAATGAATAAATTCAGCCACCGAGAAACAGGGTTTTCATGTTGCTTCTCTGTCACTTTGAAAGTTGAAAAGTGGGGGATATTTATTTAAAGTGTTGACAAATCTGTGACGGTATTATTGGTTGGATTTTTTTTATATAAAATAGGTAAAAAATACCAATTTTGTAAATTTGACATTTGTTTTTTTCATAGGTGTACAACATGCATGCAGAATTAACCAACAATTGGAAAAAGTTATTTTTAATTTAATAGTGACTTTGAATGTGGGGTTATTTGCTTTTCCTACAATTCTATATCATTACCATATGTCTAACATTTTTTCTAAATACAACTTTATCAGAAGAGCAAATCGTAAACTTTTAAACTTTTACTGTGAATAATGAACATCCCAGAGTGTAAAATCATGAAAACCATTAGATTACCCTTTTGTAAAGATACACCCCCTTTATGTAATCAATGGTAAGACTGGTAGCCTAGACTGCACAGCACAATGAACCTATATTCCACTGTTCTACCTTTCAATACAGTTAAATTCATTCAAAATATGTTTGTGATTTTCACATTTTGAAAAGCTTAATTTGTCTGGTTTATTGGGCGATCATGTTTAGTTGCTAGATACTTTGTATGCAACTTTTGTTCACTGTACCAAAAAAACTTACATTTTGATTTTTTAAATAAATTTTGTTACTCTGAAATGTTGAAAAGGTGTTCTTGAAGTTATTTTAATATTTAATGTAAGATTCCACAGAAATACAAGATTCGATAGTTGCAGCCCTACCACTAAGTCATCTTTGGATGTCAACAGAGTGAAATGCAGAAAGCAGCAAATTGTGAGTGAAAAGGCAATAAACGGTAGCCGAAATTGAAGTTGTGCATCAAAAAAACAAACCCCGAAAGACCCCACTCTCTAAGTGCCCATGTGTGCATACTGACCCATGCGTATTAAGGAGCATTCCGATGAGGAGCTGGCCGGAGGAGGCTTGACGTGGAGCATCAGCAGCTCTTTAAAGTGGCTCTCGTCCAAGATGACGTGGTACGACCCCCCCGTCTCCCTGGTTAACACTGTGCAGACCCGAACCTCCGCTGACAGACCGATCACTGACACCCGGATCTTCAGAGTTTTCATTGTCTGAGAGAGTATGAACAGAATGACTACAACTGTGGCCACAAAAAAATAACGATTAAAATGTTAGTGTCATAATTTAGTTGAAAAAAACAAACAAAACAAAACAAAACACAAACAGCATAGCCCTTTGTGCATGGATCAGGTTTTTGGGGTCTATTCCAATTAGCGATACTGGAATCTCTATGGGTTTAAAATGCAACCGTACCTTGATCAACTCATAGATGTTGGCTGGGTCACATGTGGTGAGGCTGCTGAAGATGATCAGGATTTCCCGGCTGGTGTGTCCAGGCATGTGTCTTCATACAAGGAGAGACGTAATATGAGATGAGGTGAGCACTGACATCATAGAAACTAAAACTAAAACATGACACTGTCTGTGCGTTTGGCTGCAGAACCTACTTGAGAGTCTGTATGGCCAGGCTGAGAGAGTTGTATAGAGAAGGCTCTCCAACGCAGACAGAGTCCACCGCTTTCTTCAAGGCAGTAACGTGCTTCTTCGGGTTCCCTGGTGGTAAAGCACAACAGCAACTAACAATACATCAAAGCTGGACTATGCAATGTCACATGTTGGTGGGCATCAAGAGGTATTTGGAAAATTTGAACGCCAACATCTAGAAACCCTGTAAGGTGACATCAGTAAAGTAGTCATTTTTAAATAGAAAAATAATAGGTTAAAATTCAAAATAAAGCATATTAAATGCTCACGCTGTGCGGTGCAGACTGACTTCAGCAGTTTATATGATGCTCACCTGCCAGGTCAGTCAGCTTCTCAGCCCTTTTATTCTTTGTGGTAATGATACCCACCTAAACACACAGGAAACATAATACAGGCTGTTAGAGCAGAAACATAGTTTACTTGAATTACATGTACGCAAGATGGCTGTCACGTGCATCCTGCGGTTGTTCAGAGCGTTCTTTGCGCACGTCCTCAAAAATTAACGCTACGCGGCGTCCGCTATGTGTTTTACCCCCCAAAAGTCGGACAAAAAGTACACAGACGAGTGTCTACGGCAAGCTGTTTTAACATTTAATCGAACCACACTCCTATCTGTAATTACATTTTAGATATCTATAATAACATTTCTCCTGGTCAAAATTGTATTCTCACTAGTCAGAATGGCAATTAGAGATATCTGCAATGACATTCTTACTAGTAGACATTGTACTATATCTAAAACTTTATTTCTCCTAGTCAAAATTCAATTCAAGATATCCAAAAATCCTTACAACGTGTAATTGGCCATTTTAACATTTAATAGCTAGACTGGATATATATTGCAGATATCTGTAATTCAATTCGTTTTCAGTTTTGGATATCTGAAATTAAAATTATGACTAGTAACAATTGCATATCTGAAATTGAAAGCCCAATACCCATGAATGGCAAAAGTGAGGTCATTTGTCCTAGGTAGAATGACGTTGCTCACAGCGCAACCACTTACGTGTAGAGTAATAAAACTGAAGTATTTTTCCAACCTTAGGTGAGGTAATGCACCCCTGGCAGCCATGTTGGAGGTCCACAGCTTTTGGGCAACATGGCTAACAATAGCTGGTTGCGTTTCTAAACTTTCAACTTAGCCATCTCAGCGGAATTGAATAAATAATGTCTGTGCTGTTTTTGACTTGGAGCTGACTAGGGCTTCATCACTGATACGTCTGACTGACTGTGTGTTTAGATAATATCAGCTGCTAACTGGTCAGCGAACCATCACTGTCTTCTTGTTAACACATCTGATTTACACACTAGCTAACGTATCTAGTGGAAGCTAGCATTAGTAGTGGCTAGTAGTAGCATGTTACCATTATTTGTTTTGCTAAAGTAACCTACTGCCGAGTTAGATAGCTAACAAAGCCGAAAAGCAGCTGTTTGTTCATGTTAACACAGCTGACTAAAGACAAGACAGTTGACTTTGTCACAGTAACCTAAATCTGGACAAAAGAAATCTACCTTATCAGACTATTCACTTTAAACAAACACACTGATTTGTCCTACACCGACTACTTGTGTCTTTTTCAGGCCTGGTTGATATTTATTAGTGAATGGCCAATTCTCCAATAAGACTTCCAAGATGGCATCTGCTGTAGTTAGAAAAGAGCCGAGGCCAAGACGTTTGTGACAGAACTGTAAATCCTCTTACATTCCATCATAAAACAAGCACAAAATCATGACAGGCAGAGTTTCCTGCACATTTAAGGAACTGGCAGTTGGAATCATACCTGACTGATGGGGTTTTGGTCAAAATACTCCTCCACAAAAGCTTCCATCAGCTGAGGAGGAAAAGAGAGCAGTGTATTGGATGATGCTTCAAAGCTAATGTTTTGGCCAGTCCAAACATAGCAGTCATAATGTCAGAGGTCCTACGGCTCTGCTACAAATCCCTACCTTTAGAGTAGCGGTGAGGCGGTTTGGCTTCAAGTCGTGGTCTTCCATACTTCTTGAACAGTCAATCACCACATAGAGGTGACGCATCTAAAGCATAGGACATCCTTAATGGTCTTGACATTAGTGGCACTGATACACTGTAATGCTACCAAATAGAGTAATGCTGTGCTCCACCCAAAGCCAGAAGCTGGAGCTTCCTTGGGTAGGATGCAGGTCCCCCTGGTGTGTTCTAGTGGTCCAGCTCGAGAAAAAGAAACGCACACGAGATGGAATTTGCCCAACGTAAAAAATACTAATTCCATGCAACAGCTAACGTTATGCCAACGACATTTCACAACATTAGCTAACTAGTGAGCACAGAGCATTAGCAACTGTATGTGCAACTTTTTAATTTGTTTCAAATGTATATGTTTAGCCATCTGCCCTACAGGTGTTGTGATAGATTTAAGGTTGTGTGATCCTGGAAATCTAAGTGCATTCTGAGTATTGTTAACATGTTTGAAAGTAATAATACTGCATTTTTCCAGCAGGAAGTCAGAATTTTTGTTGTAAGTTAACATTTTGTATTGCATACATGCTGTATTGTACTATGGAAAAAATTGTTTTACAAAAAAAAAGGAAGTCAGAATTTCTGACTTTCCAACATCTTTGGAACGCAGAACTGCTACCATTACAAATAGTAGGCTCAATGATTTGGTTTCATGATTCGAGCTATATATTATATCTTAAAAGTGGCAGGGAAAGAAAATATCGAAGCCAAAATATGCCAACAGAAAGCAGCTCACAGCATCTACGAAGCAGACCACCAACGGTCATTATCATAATTTATTTGACAATGATGTGTTTTAAGAAATCTTACGCAGGTTACTTTTCAGTCAGATATGGACAGTGAACAAATGGTGATAAGGAGTGGAGCAAGGGTCTGTAGGAGGGAGGCTGAGCTCACTCACCATTCCAAGCCTCACTCGTCCATGGCTCTCTATTACTCTACATGGGAAAACATAGCAGCAATAAGTTTATGGTAACAAGAACATTTTGGAGTAATAATGGATTTCACCAATGTGGATTTTTGAAGGCAGATACCAATATTTTTGGACTGAAGCTGACAACAGCTGTTATTTCAAAATGCACACACACACCTTTTCCTTTTGGACTGGAAGAGGATTTCCTCCACCGTGGCTTTAAGTGAGCCAGATTCATCCTCCTTCAGCACTTCCCTGTGGAGAATATACATCCCACATCACTGAGCTGACTGAACGCATAATCCAAGTATAAGCACGTCAGTGTAGATTGATCGACATGTTTTGGGGCTCTCTCTCACCAGGTCCTCTCATAGCCTCCTTCCCACCGCTTGGCTCTCTCTGGTTCTTCATCCATTATGATTGTGCCAGAAATTCAGCAAAGTACGAAGAAACTAGCACTGCGGATGAATACATAACCATAAAAGCTGTAACTAACTATCACATTTTACAACATTTGATCCGTGCTCCCAAGGTAGGAACTTAACACGGCTGGTTGGCCCCATTTCTCTTGCATGGAGAGAACGTCACGCCAGACTCCGTCCAAATATCTGTCTGTGTTCTGCCTTGACTATCGGCAAAGGCACGTACTTGTAGATCATGACTGAAGACCTTTACGACTCGTTAGCAGCCACTCCTCAATCCGGCTAACATCCATTACACGGAGCAGCTCTTATTTTAACAACATTTAAGCTTTTATAACTGGTTCGCCTGTTATTCCAACAGGACTCTACCAAACAGCACCGTGGTGGGTGATGGCGCACAGTGTGAACCAGTCATAAAAGTAGACATTTTAATTAAATAAAGCTGTGCTTGGTGAATCATCTATGTGCCGAGTTGATCTAATGCCACTAACGATTCATTAAGGTTTTAAGTTATGCTCTAGGAGGTGTGTAACTTACATTTGCTAATAAGCAAGTAAACATTAAATCCCCAGTCTGCTGAGCGGAGTGTGGCGCTCCGCTCTCGCCATGTGGAGGAGCAGCACGTATCAGGGCTGTTCATCTCAAGCATTCAGTAACAGCTACTACCAACACCACGAAGTGATAGCTCCGTGACTTCTAAACCTAACTGCAGTCAATCAATTCAATACATCTCTATGTAAAATGGCAGAAATACAATTCCTCGGCTACACTGACGTTACTACCTCAACTCATTAGCTAGCTTAGTAACAGCTGAAGACGTTAGGTTTGTTTGGTCGATAACTTAACGCTACTGAAGTCTGCAGTACAACTTGCTAGCCCTCTGGAGCTGCTACACAGCCACTTACATTTGCCATACAGTTAACGTCTGTTTACTGTTTGTGAAATAACTTAACAAGTACCACAACATACCAACGGCGCCGGTAAGCTAATGCAACGTTGCGCTGTTCCGGGAGGAAACATGCTCTGAGGAACAGTTCCGCTCTACTGAGGAACAGTTCCGCCCAGTCATTGTGATCAGCACGACTCTGCCGACTACTGGAAAAGTGTTAAGTTTTAATTTTAAAACAAATTTACACAATGAACGACGCAATAATGAAGTTACATTTTATTGTAAGCTTGCATGCCTGTTTTCTGTAAAGCTAATCATATACAAGTGGTTGTAACCTTGTGAATATACCGTAAATCTTATAAAATATTTGTGCATAAATCATTTCAGGAAGATAACTGCCAGAAAGTGGCATGATTTGCATCAACATTTATAGTAAATGGAAAATCTACAAAATAACAGTAATATATGAGTAGACAGGGCTTGGAAGAATTGTTCATTTGCTTTACACTGAAATTCATTAAAAGACAAAATGGTTGCAATGCCTCTGTCTTCTTTGCATCTGTAAAGGAAATCTCACAGTGGCAAGGACACAGTGAAGTTGCTTCAGTTTATAAAAACCGAAGAGTGCAATTCTACAATACACAAAACTGACTACAGAACAATAAAACAGTTTTGTAATTACTAAAAGAAGGTCATTTAGAAGGGGTGGACTGTGACTTGGGGTGCAATAATACACATCAAAATCATGACTGCTCCTTCACTGGACGAGAATCTGTATAAAAATGCATTTAAAAAGGTCTAAAAGAAGCGCAATAACTGCTTCAGAAAAGTCACCATTACGGAAATAAAAACATACTGAAATTCACATCGTTCTTACTTTCTAATTTCAGGAGAGACAGAAAATATAATACACATACTTCACTTGATCTTCAAAATAGTTCTCCCTGAGTCCTACAGTGGATGAAGAATTGATCAAAGAGAATGTAGTAAAAATAAAAATACATCCACATTTCACTCATCCCTTCATTTCTGGAGGAAATCTCAGCTCTAGCCAGACTGGATTGATGCAACATTAAGATAAAGACACCAGGCTTCCACTATAATAACCCCTTCATGGTCTTCATGGTCGGCGGTCATATTCGCTGACTTTCCTCTTGATATGGGACAGTTTGGTCCTGAGATACTTGCATCGCTTCTTTTTAATCTGGTAGTCTGAGGACTAGAGAGAGGAAAGAAAACCATTTAGGACCAATACTGTTAGTATTTCACTGTAAATGAGCGAATTGTTGGGATGCCTTTACCTTTTTGAGGTTCTTCATTCTGGTGTATTCATCCATGGCATCCTGATTAACAACAATATGGTCAGTGATATGAAACAACCATTCAGAGCTACAGACCCCTCCTCCCCAACACACACACACGTTTCTCTTTCTATACTTGTGAGGACCTTCCACTGACCACATCCATTCCCCAACCCTAAAGTAAACATAACCCCCACACTAACCAAATCCTAATATCAACATGAAAGGAATACACCAAGTTTTTGGTAGATTATTCCATTGGTCAATTGATCCGTTAAGTGGTGAGAACATAGACACCAAAATTATCCATGTGTCCCTGGTAGATCATGGCTCCAGTGCTCCATGCTAACATATTAGCATACACTATATTGAGGGATATTGGGCCAAGGACAACCCTTAACTAATTTTAACCCTTAGGTCATTCTAATCTTAATACCAAACTAGCCCCTTGAAGAAGTGAGGACTGGCCTTCCTCATTTGAAAGGTCTTTTAACTCAAACTGGCTCTACAAGAACACGCACACACACACACACACACACCAGGAACTGTGGGCTGCCCTCTGGGTGTCGGTCCAGCTCTCTGTCCAGGTCGGCCAGCCTCTGCTGGATCTGATCAAGCTCGGTCTGCAGGCTCTTGTACTCTTGGTGATCCCTGTCAAACTCCCTCTTGTAGCTCAGACGCTCCTGCTCATCCACGATGGGAGGAAACTCACTGCCAGGGAGAACATCATGAAGAGACGTCAGAGCTTTAAATTCAATTTACTGCGTTAGAATAGCCGACCCCTACTTGAAATGTTTGATTGACTAAAATAGAGGCTTTACAGTTTTGTCACAAGTCTATCAACTACATCCAACTCCATCATGGAGGTCCATTGAATAATTGGCTGTGAGTATTACAACATCTATTATAACAACAACTAGGCTAGAAAAAGAGAAATATCTGAAAAAGATTGTTTTCTAGGTATAGGTCAAGTAGGCTAAGGTTCAAAAGTAAAAGTGAATAGTCTGATTGATTTGTTTCCAGATGCAGGTTACTGTGACACAGTAAACTGTCTTGTCTTTAGCCCTAGTCTCTACTCCAAAACACCCTGAGCTGTAGCTTGAGAAGAGTCAGCTCAGTTAACCTGAACAAACTGTTAGCTAGCTAATTAGCCAGCGAACACACTGATGTTAATGTCAACATGCTAACGCTAGCTGCTGCTAGCTACGTTAGCTAGTGTGCTAATCAGATGTGTTAACAAGTCAGTGATGGTTAGCTAATCCAGATGGTTTGCTAGCTAACAAGTTGACCTTATCTAAACACAATAAAGTTTCATTTTCTCTGTTTTGCATATTTATTTGATGCAAAACATGCAATATTAGAGTATAAGATATTAGGGGAAGCATAACAGCATTTCCATTTTATCTGATAAAAAGAGAGATATCAGATTGGGGTGGATGGTGGAACAGAGAGGATCCATCATCTTTGATCATCCATATGGCTATTCATCTTAACCAAAAAAGCAGCTCATTATCTTTCTCACAACTGTTTGACCACCAGATTCCTTCACACATCTACTCACATGTTGAAGTCTGCCTCCTCCAGTTCATCTCCAGACTCGATTCCAGTGTCGTAGTCCTTCAGCTTGCTCTTCAGGCCTCCCAGAGAGCTGCTCATTTCAGAATCTCTGCAAATACCACAGGGAGAAAGACGTCTTTTGTCTGATTGCAATTCTGAGATTCAGTATTTTGCTTGTCCAACTTCTGTGGTTTCATCAAATATAGAGATAATAAATATAGAGAACAAGTTTCATATTTTATCTCATGCCTGCACCAAGTCCATGTGCAAAGAACTACCTAATGCATGATTTACTAATTATTCTATAAAGTATTTGGCTATTCACCAGAATCAAACAGGAAAATGCATTCTGACTTTATCCACTGAAGAGAAAAAGTGTTCGGATAAGCAAAACCATGCATTTTTTCATGCGCATATATTTATTTTTAATGAATATAATTGTATTGGGGGTTTATGATGAACAGTAACACATGCGTGTTACAATGAGTTTTGTGACCAAGTACCTGTTCAGGCCAATCATTGGGCAACATGCTTAGTATTTTTTTTCAATTCTGACAAACTTCAAATTAATTGGAATTTTCTAATGCATATAAAATCTATTGCCATACAGACTGTTTTAAAGCTTCGATAGAAAATAAAATAAAATTGTTAATGTTAACATAACAATTTAGTGTGTAAATTAGATGTGCAAACAAAACAGTTAACTAACCAGACACTATATTATAAGTTGATATGATCTAGAAAACACAAATTTCTCTCTTTTTTCCACAGGCCAAAGTTTTCTACTCTGTACTCATACAAATTATCCCTGTTTTACCTAGTTTATTCACAGCTGTTAAGTTAAGCCTATCTAGTGCTATCTTTGGATCAGGGTCAACAGGTTGGGTTGACAAAAAGCGAAACCCCTCAGGCTCATTTCAGATCGTTTTGGGCCAGATTAAAATTTACAGGCCCTGGTAAGGCCGTACTCTCTCATGGCTTACCCAGGAAGGTAAAGGGGCTTGCTGTAGTCCAGCCGGTCTAGATAGTCCCTGGACCCCCCCACTCGGTCATTGCCAGCGTTCACCAGGGCTTCAGGCTCACCAGACACATTCTTCACCTGAAGCAAGAGATAAAGTTTAGGAGTCAGAGGTTGGGACCTGAAATCAAGCTGAGACCAGGATTTCAGCTGCTGAGGCTCATAGGCTTCTTTTTGGCAGCTGCAAAATTGTTGTACATCCCCGATATCAAAGTCACTTGTACATCCCCGATATCAAAGTCCCCGATATCAAAGTCACCTGCATAGCACAAAAAATTTAGAACAACAAGGAAACCCTTGTTGTTCTAAATTTTTTGTCCCTATCTGTTAAATGAATCTGTTACGTCTGATGATCTACCACTGTATTGTTGAGGACATTTTAGGCTCCACAGGGAAGTTGAGAGTAAACAGAAAAGTTGGTAAGTACATAAATTAAACTTAGCTCAGATTTCATGACAATTCCACATGCATTCACTGATCAGGAAATCACAGAACTATTTTTCTCTGCTGCAGCACAGAACAAAGTCAGAATTCTGACTTTAAACTTTGAATTCTAACTCATTTTTGTCCACCATTTTTCTCATTCACTTTCCTATAGTAGTTTGCATATGTGATGTTTTGTTGAGGTTCCTCTATATCTCTCATACTTGGCCTAGTTTATACTGCAGTAACCTGTTATCTCATATGGTAAACAGCCTGGATGAGCGCTGCTAACCAGGACCGACTGGTTCCTCTACTTCTTCCTGCATGCCTAAATACCATCGCTGCAACAAACAGGAAGCCTGGGACAGATTCTCAGTCAGATTAGACAGTCACAACTGCTGTCAGTTATGAATGCATAGCTGGGAGAGTTCTTTCCATTTGAAAGAAAACAATGCTGACTTGAAACAAAGATGGAATGGAGTTTTCAGGTTAAGACTTTCATTTGGTCTTCATGAGACAAACCATGGTGATTCCACTACTGTACATGCAAGAATGCTTGAATGTTTTTAGAGAACTATACTCCACTCATACTACTGAGGAATTAGAGGTTTTTAGTTTATAAGTTGTAAGTTTTACTAGTTGTTGGATAACTCTCTCTCTCACTCTGTTATTTTTAGAAGTCATTGTGACAGGGCAGGACATCATGCTACAAATGTGTGGCTAAACAGGCCACACCCAGAAACTGGAACTGAAACCATCCTTTCCCTGTTCCTCGTTTCACCTGATACACACGCACACACACGCACACACGCACACACACGCACACACACGCACACGCACACACACTTATCACTTATCCTCCTCTGTTTTGACTAAAATGCCATGCTGTTTCTGTGTTAAAACAGAGGAGGATAAGTGAT
>OMOV01088052.1:0-18914 GCA_900312565.1 Beryx splendens | reverse complement strand
CCACATTTAAACCAAGGGTGCCCGCAAGCAGATCCTCCTCTCCCGTCCCCCTCCCTCCCTCCCTCTCTCTTTGGCAGTCCTGTTGGCCAGAAAAGATCCATATTTGCATTAAAAGCCCCGCACCGTGAAATTCGGTTATAATTGCAAAGTGGGGTGCTGTGTATATGTAGATCAGGGACATGTGTGGAGTGAATCACGTTAGAATTCGTTTTGTGATATGCTAACACGGAATGTATGGTGACAGATTGCAATTATCCCGTTATTGTAATTGTCAAAGTCAATTCACTGGAAGGAAAGCAATCCGCGTGCAGACTGCGGGTGCAGGGGAGCCGTGAGTGGCCCGCACGTTTTAGACACGACTTTCCACATTTGATTGTCATTTGTTTTCAATCTGGATAAAACACTGGCTTTAACAAACACTGTTGTTTCGCCTATTTGACGCAATAGATTTGTGAAACTGATGTAAGCAAAAGCTGAACAACAGCCTACATGGATCACCGTGAGATAAAGCTATAGGACATTTTGCTAATTTAATTTGAAGCACTTGAATGTTATTTATTTGTTTGTTTTCAATACATTTTGTTCTGAACTGGAAATACGTTGAGCAATTTTGCAAGTAGGCCTATAGAGCACCTGCTAAAAATAAATGGCTTTCATTGAAGGGCTATAATTGTGCTACAAACACTTCCACAAAAATTTCTATAGGCTACTTGTAAGCCAATGGTAATGTTTCTTAACATAGCCTACTTCTGACAGAAGAAGTCCTTAAAGTTCCAATATGTTGAATAAAATTTGCTAAAATGTGGCTGTCACTTCCAAAACCTTCCAATGGCATGGCAGTGTTCCTGTGACGGGTATGTGATGGACTTCAGACCTTCAGTATGGGGGAGTTGGCCGTGGACCTCCCTCAGAAATTAGCCACATAGTTCCAAATCAGAAATCAGAGGCTCGTCAAAACATGTCGTCATTTCATATAGAGTCACATTCACACCATAAACTTGGCACAACTAATGAAATTGTTGCGGTAGTCGCTGTTAGGTTAATTTCACGCCAACTTTTAGTTTCATTATTGTGAAAGCAAACTCTCACCAGTCCCCCAAAACATCTCCGCAGCATGTGTTGACTCATCCGACGTGATGCTGTTGGCCCTTGTCGTGTAATAGAGCTCCAGCGCCCCCACCTGGTGAATCAGGCACAATGCAGCTCAACTGCGCCAATCTGCTCCTCTCTATCTCTGTCTCTCTCTCAGTGGCGTGTCCAGGCTTTGACTGGGGTGGCCGAGGTGGGGCACAGATTCAATGCAGGGTGGCAAGGTGCGTGGCATTTAGGAAGGATGTAGGCAGGTCCCACTGCTGTGTGAGTGTTGAAAGGACATGTTTTAATCACTTTTTGGATTCAACTGTTGGAGATTGTGTTTGACCTGTGTGTTTGTAGCCTACCTATTGGACCGCAGTGTTCCCGGCTATCTGGAGATGTGACAGCTCTCCAGTGAATTAAGTCAATGGTGCTCAGTGTGGAGGTCTGGGGACCACCAGGGGTCCATGAGGGTGTTCCAGGGGCTCCTCAGCAAATTGATGAATTGTTAAACAACATCATTTAATTCACAAGAAGTTAACACAATTAAAGAATGTAGAAGAATGACTGTTTTGGTCATAGTTTCTGCCTACAGTACAGATAGTCAAGGAATTCTGGACAAAATCATATCTAACAATAAAAATATTCTGATTTGGATCTGCTACAAAAATATAATCAAATGGGGGTCTGTGGCTCTAAATTTGATATGAAAAAGGTTGAGAATCACTGATGTTGCCTATATGTGCCTTATGTTTGTTGCTATGTAGATGCTTAAATAAATGCAGTTGACTGAAGTTTTATGGATGCTCATCTCAGCACTTATTAGTCCTTTGTACAGTTAATTGAAATTATTTATGAATTCTCAGGTTACATGGAACAGTCCAACTGGAGATTGTAGTTTAGAATTTAAGTGACATCAGAACTATAAGTTGCAAAAAATACATTTCACATACTATTTGAGAATATGTGTAGAGAAATGCTTGAAAATCTGTTGTTTTGTCAGATATTATATATGTGTATGACATATTCTATGTAATTAGACACTGGAACAACATTTTCCTGGGATGTGCTGTTGATAATATGCGCAGCACGGAGCCACACAGAGCTAGAGGATGCCCAGGTAAGCCCCGCCCACAGCACAGCGGGGCAGACAGCCTACCTGGAATTCCCCGTGGAGAGAAAGACTGGGCTCCTGAACCCATGCAGTCTGCAGCAGCGAGGAACATCTGCTGTTGATAGAGGCAGAAGAACATTTCAAACTGGTTCTAGGTCTGGACTCCTCTGTCCAGCAACAGGAACAGACCCAGACCCGGAAGAAATGGAGCAGGAAGGAATATAAGAAGGTGAGGGAGGCAGATGAATATGTTAGCGAGATTCTGGAGAACCAGTTCATGTTCCTGGGCCTGGCCAAACAGGCTCGGGCCCTGGAAAAGGCCCAGGAACAGGCCCAGGAAAAGGCCCAAGATCAGGAACAGGCCCAGGAAAAGGCCCAGGACCTGGAAAAGGCCCAGGAACAGGCCAAGGAAAAGGCCCAGGACCAGGAACAGGCCCAGGACCAGGAACAGCTATCTAACAATAAAAATATTCTCAGATTTTGGTCTGAGAGAAAACATCTATAATCAAATGGGAGTTTGTGGCCCTAATGTGAACTGAATTAGGGGCGCTTGATATGAAAATGGTTGAGAATCACTGAATTAAGTGATGAAATTTTGAACACAAGGCCCAGATTGAAAATAACCAGAATTATCCATAATGTTTCCAAGCATCACCATCTACCGTGTGAATAGAAAAAATGTAGACTACTAACATTACCTCTTGGTTTTTATCTTCAGGTGCTGCATTCATGTTTACCATTCAGTTTGGTCAGGCATATGTTTTATTTTTATTTATTTTTTTGTCACATTAAAAGATCTGTTTTTCTCTTTGCTTCTTGGAACACAGGAGCATAGTTTTGAACAAAAATCAACAACAACAAAAAAACAATGCCCTAGCTTGATGGTCCCACCTCTAACATGCCCATCAGCCATAACTAAGGATTTTGGGGTGTCATCTCGGGTGGCCAGTCAGATTTCAGGGGTGGCCCTTGCCGGGGGCAACGGGGGCGCGTTGTAAACTGTGTGCCTCACTGTGTGGAAGAGACTGAGATCATTCTTTTATGTGTAAGGCAACATCAGGCTCGACTTAAACATTGCTTTCCTAACTTTGTAAAACAAAATGTAACAAATAAATACATAGATATAAATGTACTGAATTGTCATTTATTAAAATAATGGTATCCGATACCAGATCGGCCCATCGTCACTGATACCTGATCCAGCTGAGTCAGTATCGGACCGATATCCGATATCAGTATCGGTATCGGTGCATCTCTAAAAAAAGGTACAGTAAAGTCCCTGGTGCACCCCAATGCTACCCTGCAGCCCGTCCCACACATTGCTCTGGAGGCAGAGTACCTGTGAGGCAGTCTGTATCAGAGCTCCTAACCAAGCAGCAGGGGCTGGATGTGTTGAAAGCACTAGAGAAATCACAGAACATGATTCTCACCATCTCATGTGGGAATAAAACCTGTGGAACAGTGATATGAAGGCATCAAAGGAACGGGTCCAGCAGGCATCTGAGGTGCTGCAGAACCAGCCTTTCAAAGGTCGTCATTAATAATAATAATATCATGATAATTTATTGATATCTGTACAGAAATAATCTTTTAATTAGACCCTCTGTAGGAAGGTCAGAGTGCAGGGTCAGATACAGAATAGCACTCCCTAAGCTGATGAGATTCAATGTATTGCTCAAGGAAACTTCAGCAGGATGGATGTTAGTCACCACAGAACTTGAACATTGCGTTGTCGTGCCTGCTGTGTTGCTCTTATAGGTGCTGGTCTTGATGCTGATCAAATAGGCTGAGCAGGTGGATCCAGGTGACAGCTTATTGATTTCGACGACTGAATCCACTTCAGTCATGGATGGGAGATAAAGAAGGGAAGGGCTTTCAGTACTCTTGAAAACTAAGACATCAGCTGCAACTCAACAGTAGAAAGACAATATTTCCTAATAGGCTATTTTGTACACTGAGTGAATGTAGTAAATCTTACTACAACACAATGAATTCAGAAATGGACAACGCAGACATTTGAAGCGCAGAGCCCCAGACTGAGGGTAGATGTCTTAAAAGTAGCTCCCTGCATGGCTTCAGTTGCTAATTTCAGCTGAAAGATGGGTGATGTCCTATGAGAGTTATTGTTTTGTTAATTGCTTCTACTGGCAAGATTGGCAAGATTTAGGCAACTAGGCATCCTGCTAACTACAAGTGGAAAAGAATGATGTATAGAATCTGTTGCTTTGCTTCCATTTTACTCAAGTCCCCTTGTCTGTAAAAATTCTCCAGAAAGTGGATTAAGAGTAGTCTAACACCCAGTGTGTTAGTAGGCTAGATTGTAGGCTAAGGTCCCATCCAAAATCATTTGTATTCGAAAATTGCTCCAGAAATTAATTACCCGTTTTGGAGTGGTTGTTGCAAATAATTTGATAACTCCTTTGATGGATCCTATCCCACCTCAGGATTTGAGATGGTCTCTTAATCATAAATCATCATCATAAATGTAGTATCACACACTGTAGGTCTATAGGCCTATAGGGAGAAACCAAAGTGCCTGTGGTTTTATGTCATTGTACTAGCAGCTCTTGTTTCCCTCAGTAATGAAACACATAAGAGCTCAACTAAGTCCATAGTAAGTCGTAAGTCGATAGAGTTGGAATTCCAGAACTAGAACAATGGAATGCTGAATGAACTATTTAAATGATTGCAAGTTAAAGTGAGTGCCGGTTCCCCACCGGCTGCACGCCGCTGTAGTCTACCTGTCGGTGCGGTGACAGAGCTGAGCAGGCGCATAAGGCTTGGCGCACACCTGCACTGATTTCTACACAATCAAATGGTCGATGCCGTGCCCAAACAAAGCCACGTTTGGTCTTGTGCAGTATCAAAGTAATGATGGCTGAATCGCGGAGAGTCGAGTTCACTACTTTGTCCTGCGATGCTCCCATATCCACTGATCCCGACCAGCCAGCTGTACCGCAGAGGTCCCCCCCGCGTGCTGTGCAGGGAAAGGGAAACCATGCGGACCGACCCGATGAACCCGAGTCGACAGTACGATGCATCATCCCGTTATTTGAATCAGATGAAAGCGCCTTTCCAGAGTTCAGCTACGTTCAGCTCGTCGACAACAAGGTGGGCTTTTATTATAACTTCAGCTGGTAGCTAAACTTGGGGAGTCATGATGCTCACTTAAGCTTTGGACAGGTAAAAAGTGTGGTACAGTCTTGCTTCCTTTACCTGAAAACAAATTCCAAAATGTACTTTTAGGCCATTTTATCATTTAGAAATCTGGACAGAATCATTCATGGTTGTATTTCCTCACGTCTACACAGAGACTTTTTATTCTTGCATCAACCAAGTGTCCTTAAAGTCTTCAGCTTGTTCAAAAGGCTGCAGATAGGATTTTAACTGGTAGGGCTAACAGACAAAATAATCACTCCAACCCACACATGTTCACTGGTCAAGTTTCAGAATGGAGTTGAGGTTGAGAATTGCTTTTTAAGCAAAGTGAAGACTGGCCCCAAGCTGTACCACAGACCCATATCCTGCTATGAGCCAATGTCCAGCCTCAAGGCTTTTGTTCCCAAGTCCAAACTTTAGACTAAATGTGACTGGACTTCTGCCTGAAGGGCTTCTAGGCTTTGGAAAGATCTGCTGGAGGAGAATCAGCGCTTCAATCACTTCAAGCTGCTATAGACTTGTATTGATGTGATGCATTTTATAGTATATATATATTTAGGCTACTATTATGTTGTTTCTGCTCTCTATTTTGCTGTCTAGTTTCTACTTGCTTTAAATAACTTTATGGGTATGTTTTGGTAAGCACTTTGTAAACTCTTAAAAATGTGCGATACCATGACCTTATATGCTGGCTTATAGGCTTATATGCTGATATGCTTTCAATAGCAATATAGCCTACATAACAGTTATGTTTATGTATAACAATTTTTGTTACGTGTGAGTAGGGCAGTAGGTAACTTAACATGGAAAATCCTTTACCAGGCTACTTTGGCTCAGTGGTTAGTATTGCCACCTCACAGCGAGAAGGTCCTGGTTTTGAATCCCAGCTCTGGCTCTTTCTGTGTGGAGTTTGCATGTTCTCCCTGAGTCTGCATGTGTTTCTTCCCACATTACAAAGACAGTCAGCTGGATTGGAGACTGTGAGAATGTGAGTGTGTCTGTGTTAGCCCTGTGATGGACTGGTTGACCAGTCCAGGGTTTTCCCCATAGGTTTCCCCCTGTCTTCCACCCAGTGCATGCTGGGATAGACTCCAGCCCCCCGTGGTTATGGAACAAGAGAGTAAAGACAATGAATGAATGGAAACAATTAACCTAAATGGCATTTTCACTGGAATCTACAAGAACACCTTATGCTCAAATTGAGCTAATCCTGAAAAGGGCATGGGGTTGTTGTTTTTTTTATTTTGGGAGAAAGTCAGTAACTTTGAGACTTTATACTTTTTAGAGCAGCCATATATTGGTTAAAGATAGGAGCCCACCAAGCACATTTGAAGAGAAAGAAAATGGAGATAAAGATGAAGTGGCTGCCATTGCGAAGAAATTGGAGGAAAAATATGTAAGTATCTTCTGCAACACTTCTTAGACTTTTTAATAAACACCACAAAATGGTAACACACTTTTCAGGGACCCCCTGTATCATGTGTGATAATTTGCAGGTACTATAGTAATTAGCCTCTCATTGCAGGGTGGCAAAACTAAGAGAATGAAGGACCGCATACAGGACTTGGTTGATATTGGATATGGCTATGATGACGAGGATTCTTTCATTGACAACTCTGAAGCAGTGAGTTCAGCATTGAGTTACACATTTGGATTTTCCATATAGCCTGTTCAGGACGGACAAAACTCTCATGAATTTGCATTTATTTCTGTAGATTTCTTAAATCAGCATCCATTAAATACAGTAATCCTATTGTAATACAAAAACGTGATACAAGATGTTATACCCCAGGCCTTAGTTTCTATCGATAAAGGGATTAATGTTTCTACTCATGACTGATCACACAACTCTTCTGCTCAAGCAGTAACCCTCATAGTTTGTCAACAGTAGTGCAATTCACTGTGATTAGCATGTCTCAAAATGCAATGCAAAATACAAGCTCTTCCATAAGGGGTGCAAAAATGACTAAATTAAGACTTGACCGGATGACAAGTTCAGTTGCTGCTCAGACATGTGCCCTCGCTTTGCATCCATGTTTCCCTCAAATTTGCCTCCTGATTTTTGATATGCATGAGAGCTGATCAGAGGCCTATGAGTCTGCCCAGACTGATGTAGTGCATTCATCTTCAAGCCACTGATCAAATCTATTATGTTGTAACTGTAACATAATATTGCCTCCGGCTGGTCTCTGCAGTATGACGAGTTCGTGCCAGCCGCGATCACAACCAAATATGGAGGATTCTACGTTAATTCAGGCCTACTGCAGTTCCGCCAGGCGTCTGAAACTGAGACTGAGGACTTTGCAACACAGATGGAAACACTTGACTCCTCTAAAGTAGGTAGCGGATCTTGGAAACATGTGAAGTGTCCTAAAATAGATTTTTATTTAAGAACAGAATACTCCTTGTTGTCTCGTAAGTGCATCTTGGCCACCTGAACACTGAAGCTGTTCTTGGCACCACTCTGTCCCATCCCCCAAGGATGTAAAGCATTCATATGGTTTGACTTGTGGAACACAATTGACATAAGACATAACAACCAAATACATTTTTAGAAACGCAAACTGAACGGAGGAAAGGTTAAGCCAAAGAAGAAGCAGTGCAAAGAAGTTGGAGAGATGAAACTCACAGTGCATTCAAAGACTGGGTGAGACTGACCATAGCCATGTTGCCCCTTGATTACAAGGACACTTTTCTGTGAATATTGGTGCAAGGAGTACATTGTCTTTGGTGTGACAGATGTAACACTTTAATAGACTAATGTAGGAGGTTGCAGTAACAATACTTTCTCCTTAATACTTTGTAAATGATCCATGCAACATGTGATATGATTCAGTTCTCAAAGTAATTCACTCATTGCCTTTGCCTCTGTATTTCACAGCACTTTGTCTGAAATTGGAGTGAACGCACAGGTGAAGAAGCAAAAGAAGAAAAAGTCTGCTGGCACCTTGAGTGTCACAAACATGCTGAAAAAGTTTCAGAGAGAGAAAGAGAGGGAAAGACAGAAGAGAGAGAAAGAGAAGCAGAAGGTGGTACCCATCTTTGGCAATCCTACAATGCCTCTGTGCCCAGCAGATGCGGGTGGTGGCGGGGGCTCAGGATTGGCTGATCCTCTGCTCAGTTTAATTGGATCAACCAATGACCATGCACTTATCCAAGCAGCTAGCACAGCGGATTTTGATATTGATTTGGAGTCATTATTAGATGTCACTGAAGAGATTTCCCAGCCAAAATTGGTGCTTCAGCCTCCCGCAGAGATGCAGTTTATCCTACCTTCCCTAGCCAAAACGGCTGTCCAGACCCAGGCCACTATTTCCCCTCAGGCCCAATCCCAACCTCCCAAGTCCAAAACAAAGACCAGCGCCAAGCCTAAGCCTCATCCAGAGCAAACCCAGCTCCTTTCAGAAGCCAAGACTACTTCTCTACACCAGTGGGTGCCCTTGCCAGAGGGGCTTCCTCCAGTACTGGAAAAGAGAATTGAAGAGCTTATGGCTGTAAGCTTGAACTTCGTTAATGGTAGTTATGTCATGCCAATGTTGATGTGTGTATGCTGAAGTGAACATCTCTTTGTGTTCATGTGGACAGATGGCATGCTTGTAAAACGGTGACATTTTCAGATAGACAGTTGGAAAATGGGTGCACAGATTAACTTCTTTGATTGCTTCATGCACCTTTCAGGCTGCCAAGACCTCAGAAGGGGAGTCAAAACTCAAGTTCTTCACTCCAGAAATCAACTCAATTCTACTGGAGTGAGTTTCTGACCAACATATGGAGCAAATGCTCTCTCTCTCTCTAGATTGTTGTCTTAACTATCCATATATATATGTGCTGAAGGTTAGTATTTGAATGCATAGTTCTGTTTGACCCAGTATTGAGCTGCAGTGTCGGGAGCAGGGTGGCCAGTTGCGCTCCAAGGTGTACACACACCTGTCCTCTTTCCTGCCCTTCAGCAGAGACACACTCCTCAAACGTGTAAAGAAACTATTGCATGCACATAAGGTGAGTGCACTTGTATTTGATTGTTTGGGGTTTATTGGTATTATGCTTAGATAGTACCTAGAATTTTATATTTAGATGAATGTGACTGATGACTCTTTGGTATTTTTGTATCTAATTTACACTGATCAGGAGGATCCCCTGCAGAAACTTAAGGAGGCCATTGGCATAGCAATGCCAGAGCAGATTGCATGTTTCCGTGACAACTGCCAGGCACATGCACAAGTCAAATCTTCAAAGTACGTTCATCAACGAACATTATTCTTTATTATTCTTTGTTGGGGAAATGAGATGAGCCAACAGAGATCTGATGCACTTCAAGTCACTGTCCCACAATGAATTGCATATGATTGGCTCCAAAGCAAACAAAAGCAAGAATGCGACTCCCATTTCATGTTACAAAAAAACCCTTGTTTGCCAATGTCTGTTCTTCATACACAATCTGTCTAACCCAAAACATAGTAGGAAAGCTTCATAATCATCATCACTTATCCTAGGCATCAATATAATTTCAAAATATGTGCAAAAGTAAGTAATTATGTACAAACAAGACAAATAATGCTTGTATACGTTGTTGTACCGGCAACAGTTGAATACATTTATGGATTTTCTATAATTCACTGCAATAAGGATATTCCTCCTTGTAGCCTTCATATATGATCAAGAATATTGCATGTACTTTGACATCTTTCATATGGGATTTGGAAACATAACAATTTTCTTTCCATCTTAAACTCTGCTTACTTCCATGTTAGGCCAGCAGAGGAGGGGAAAGAGGGCAAACTGAAGGGGAGTGTTGGCTCAGAGGACAGTGTGGAGGAGAGAAGTGGGAAGAGGGGCCCTCAGAAGTTGTTCAGATGGAACGAGGAGATCAGGTGGGATATAAAGATCAGAGTATTTAAAGTGGCCAACATAATACTTGTAATTGCCTAGAACAATTTGCATTGTTCACTCCTCTCTCAGATGTATTTGAAAGAGACAAGCTTTGTAGAAATGTGAAAATGGGGACAGAGGGGGAACTTGAACTAGAAATGTCTCAAAAGATTAGGTTGCCTGCTTAGCACGTGTAATGAGTTTCATTTATGAGCTTATATTTTTATACACTTTATAAATATGATCTCATTATTTTCTCTCACACATGCAGGGAGTATTTATGCCATGTGGTAAAGGCAAAGATGGGCCGATATGAAATGGAAAGGAAGGGCAGCCAAGAGATGGAAGAGTACCTCAAGACCTTCCTGGACAGTGAGGTCAAACAGCTTTGGCCAAAAGGGTGGATGCAGCCTAGGTACTTACTATTGCTGCACACACACACACTCAGTCATATCATATTTAAACTAAAACACCTGTTTGACATGCTATCAAATGTAATTCATTATCAGAATATACACTTCACCTCTCTTAACATTCACATACACAAATAACTGCTTTGTTTTCTTAGGGTGCTGCTAAGGGAGAGCAGGAAATTTTTAGGCCCCCTCACTTCATTTCCGTGAGTACAGTAATGCTAGTGGTGACCAGTGCATAGCAGAGCACATTTCTTTGGTTCAGAAGTTACTATTGCTATGAATCTCAAGATGTGCCTAAAAGCAACAAATATTCTGTTATGGGTCTTATTCATTGTCATTATTACTTTCACTTGTAGTTGTTTTGACTTGTTATCAAAGTCTCATTTGAACTGTTTCTCTTAAATATATGCTCAGAGTAAAGAAGGCCAAGTCTGAGAAAAAGCAATCCTTTATCAGTGGCACTGCCACTCCGGCAAGTGGTTCCAGTGATTCAGCTGATTCCAATGCTCTCCAGGGGACAACAACACTTACAGAACTCTCCCTCGAAACAGACTGTGTCCTTGATGAAGGCCTCACCCCCAGTTCTCTTGCTGTGAAGAAGGCCACTGATGCCTTGAAAATGCTGCAGGATAAACGTGGAGAAGGGGTGGGAGTGGATGTCGGCTCCCCCGCACTTGCGGAGGTGGGCAAGCAGCCTCAGTGCAGCACCGCCTCTGCGCCTGCCGTTCCCACTCATTCTCTTCTGGATCTGCTGGCTGAACAAGCACTGGCAAGAGAGCAACTTGTCTCCGACTCAATTTCCCAGGAACTCCTAGCAGCGGCCGTTGCCTCTGCAAAATGCAAGCATTCAGTCCAGCACTGGAGCCATGGTGTGGACATCAAAAGTCCCCCTTTCCCTCCTCCACCTCCCCAGTCCAGCCCAGTGAGTTCCCCAGGGAACAGAGACGGTCATCTGGTTTTGCCTGCTGTGCTGCAGGTCTCACAGTTCACTGAGACTGGAGATGCTACCAAAACGTCTGCCATATCTGATGTTGACATTACCGTACCACAACAACTGCACCATGGGTTTGCACACAGTAAGTTTGTGTGTGCTCATACATGTGTGTTGTATTTTTGGATGTTCTTGTGCTAAAACCTTGGGTGACCGTACTCGCTCTTTCAGTCTGACTGGCATAATGTCCACATGGAATTTTGTGTGTGTATAAATACAATTCTGATTTCAGTGGACATTTTGTCTGACAGTGAAAGTGAAGTCACCTGAGGTTTAAACAAAAGAGCATATACACTATATTATACACAGTATTTTTCTATTAAAGAATTGTTCCCTCCGTCCTAATCTTTGAATTTGATGTACTGCTTTGATGGAGCAATCTGGAACAAAAGATAAACTAATAGTAAATGAGGTGAACCTTGAATGATGTCAGTGGTATACTAAAATCTGTATTTAAAGATGGGCAGTTTTAAATTCAAAAAATCTTTTCTTTCTAGATGGGAGCAATATTCTTGGAGAAGGACTGGACACGAGCAGGAACCTACATTATAAGAGATTCTGATATATAAACTCACAAACGTGCACTGTAGTTACGTTAGTGCAACACTGCTGAGCGCACAATCAACTGTGGCAACTGACTTAACCAACAGAGATCATTTGTTTGACTTGGTCAATTTTTGTTTTGTTTGTCCTTCTAAGACCATCAGCTGGGGTTCTTAGTTTAATGTGTTGGAATGCTCTCCCTGTCTTACTGATTGAAAACTTGCCTTATCTTTAGTCAAGTCTGGTTGCGCAGGATGTCTTGTCAACTGAGAAGGGGAAGAAAAGAAAGTGGCTCATTACTGGAAGCCTGGACTGGTGGTTTTGACCCATGCAATGAAAATAGGAGTGCTGCTTTGCCGTCTTGTATGGGCGAGGAATTTCAGACATGAACCGCACATATATACCCACTGATCTGGGTCTGATCAGAAATAATCATTTTAATGATTTCCTTCAACACTGTGTGTCATTGTTTTGTGTTAAATGGGCTCTGTTTGAAATGGTAAGTGATTTATTTTGCACTGAGAAATAATAAAGGGATATTACAAGGTGTAAAGTCATACAGACGCCTGTTTTGTGATTGCACACCCAAGTTATGACATTGTAGCCTTATGTCTAACTTAATTTTTGATTATAATGTGTGACTGCAATAAAGCAGTGAAGTTACATGGTTTCACTGGTTCCAGAGTAAATTTGGCCCTTCAGTTGTAGTTTTGACACAGTATATCACCACAGGCTGGTTTCTATAGTTTTGTTTTTCCACATTGATCAGTTGAAGTTAAGTGGCATTATTGCATTTTGAAAATCTCAGAATCATAAGAATTGTGATTTAGTCTTAACGTTTTATATTACCATTTATAACTATTCACTGATTATTTTCCATGAAATGCAACCCATACCACTGCAGAGCCACCAGATCACTATAGCAGGTCTCTTTTGATGACGTTCTTTTTGACTAACGATGTAGAAGAGTTTAAACTAAGGCAGCGAACCTAAAGCAAGCGGTTCCTGCTTGTGATGGTTAAGAGTTTTAATGCACACTACAGGACGCAGAGAGTATATGCACATAAAACATACTCCTCTGTGTGATTAGTGATTTGGCTTTAAAACACATGCACCAAATGTGGGACGACCTGCAGACATTCTATAAAGAGACTTGAACACAGGAAGGACACTGTGACATTGTTTAATATATGCCAATGAAGAAACCAATGATGAAAAATCCATTCTTCTCAAAAAACCTACCAGAACACACACACACACATGTGAATAACCATACCACGGCCCGTTAAAGTTTCTTAAGAGAAGAGTATGAGCCATATCTGGAAAGAGCTTAAAACCGGAACTGCCAGCAGGCCATTTCTACCTTGAGTTTTTTCAAATGTGGACTATATAACTTTATCAACACCAAAGATGAAAATGGTACAATATCACCATTCACAGAGCACATGCACTCAGTCAGTCCACTTGCCATGGACCTATGATATGCTAGGAGAAACTCTCTAGACCAGAGCATGGACTGGTTCCCTGCCTGGAGCAGCTTTGAACAAAGGTGTGCTTTCATATTTAAAGTACTGGTGCAATTTCCCCGGAGACTGAGTTTAAGAACATAAACAATGTACCTGGGCAGAAGCTGTCAAAGGGGAACATTATTAGTTATATTATTATAGTGACATTATTAGTATAAATTATGTGGTTATTATAGCATAACGCCATTCTTTTATCGTGAGTGTTGACTTTAGATGCTATGCACAAAAAGACTAATGCACAAAACACTAATGAAAGTAATGGTATCAAACAATGAAGCTGTCAAGTGCATGTACATAGTCCATTTGGATGTAAGATGAGTGACAGAGAAAAAGCAATGAATCTTTGCAGGGAGTAACAATGACAAACATTTCTCACATCAGGAGGACCTCATCCAAACAGCATGGACAGTCCAGTTACAGGTGTGTGGGGTGATTTCAGGAGGTCTTACAGCCAGTTAATCAACCGAATGAGTAGGACAGCCACCAGGAAATGCCTGCTATCAGTATTTGAAGTTCCTAGAGAGAGGGAGAGAAAGAGTAACTGCGTTAATTCAGTCAACACGGGACAGCGTTTCACTGTTGCCTTAGTTACATTCGTCATTTAAATCCAGTTTTTAATCATGCAAGGTTGTCTCATGATAACAGAACAGGGCAAACTGTTTATCCAAATCCCTTAGGAATGGAGGTCATTTGGAAGAATCAAATGTAAAGTGAAAAAAAATGAAATATTTAGAAATTCATAACCGAACCAGTCAGTATAAGCAACTTTGTGTGTTTACAGTGTAATTTGCAGGCTGCATGCTTCTGGTGTCATTTTCACATCACACCATTTATTAATTGTTACTACTGTTTGGTGGATAGATCAGCACAGAAATCTGTGCTTTGAGTTGATGAGGTTCCATTGCACAGCCAAATACGAGGATAGCAAACTGTGGATATAAGCCAAAATAATGGTATAGCATTGGATTTTTGTGTTTAGAATTCACCATGGAAATGTCAGATATGGCCAAACACTAACAACACACGTTACACACTTGTGCAGATGACACACATATATAAATGCACACAGACACATACCACTGCCAGTGAGGATCTCCACTTCCAGTGAGAGGTTTTTCCGTCCAAGAGCTCCTGTTGCCCAGACTGTGTACTTCCCAGCATGCTTTCTGCTTGAGTGATTGGGTGAGGCCACCACCTGCCCATCTCTGAGCCAGGTGACTAATGGATGAGGGTTTCCTCTGACCTCACAGGTTAGTGCCTCTCCTTCTCTGACCTGCACTTTTGTAGGACAAAGGAATTGTGGACCATCTGAGAAAGAGGAGAAACCAGAAGGAAGGAAACAGCAAAGGGGGATATTGAAAATAGAAAAGAGAGATTGTATAGATGGAGAAACCTCAAGAGGGAGGTAGAGGGAAGGAGGACAGAGATGGAGAATGGAAAGGGATATTCCTTTAATAAAATATGTCCATTGCATGAAGTTTGTAATAATAAATGCGAGAACATGGGACTATTGAACTCACAATGGACGCTAGCTGTGAGGTTTTGCGACATCACCACAGGAGGGAGCTGCGGTCCTTCAGGTCCCAGGTTCAGCTTGGCTTCACACCAGTACTGGAGTCCATCATCTTCTCCGCTGGGGTTGATGTCCAGAGTGAAGATCTCGGTCACCGGTGTCTTCTTTGTGTTATTCTTGGACTGTGGAGGGCCGAGCGCCACCTGTCCTCTGTAGAAAGTCACAGCGAGGCTCTGTACAGGAGCGACGTCCTGGACGAGACACTGCAGAGTGTACTGATGACCCTCAAGCACTGGCCCAGAGTGATTTACATAGCTGATGGACACACTGTCTGGAGGCTCTGGGGAGACAGATAGGCAGATAGAAAGACACACACAGGCACATAGGACGATCAACAAAAGCTTGACACGTTTTTCTGATATACTTGTCAGCAAAACAAAAATATCAACTCACTGTAGACCGTTAAATCTAGCCAACTGTGGCAATCTCCTCCAAGATCAGAGCTTGCATAGCACATGGGGGTCATGCTCCACTCAGTCACATTATCCACTGTCCAGACCAGAAACCTAGTCATGCTGAGTAGCGGGCCTCCCTAGAGTGTTTAAAGGTCACAGATCAGGAAAAGCTATTAAAGTTTAGTAAAATCGATTGATACAAATATTTAGAGTATTGCTATCTGGGTGGTATATAGGCTACGTATCAAGATCAAGACAAGTGTCTTTGCCTTACATTTGTAATCTAAATGAAGGCATGTCTGATTGTTTTGAGAAGACATTTGTATATTTTGGTATACAAAAATAGCCAACGCAGTCAATGTCTGTTTACCACAGAAAAGCAGAAGTACATGTAGGCAAACCGAAGTCTCTCAGTGTCCGTATCACAAACTACAGAATGAGCATATAAGCCTCTGCAGTTTGATGAATAATCACACTGAGCATTAGACGTCATTTCAGTGTTGCATCTCTGCTTTAGCTCTCATATAGCCAGGATTTCTTTTGGCTGTATCGCCCAGTTTTAGATCAAGCAGTACATAAGATTATTACATATTTAAAAAGTGCATAAACAACTGTAAAAAATATGCACCACATAAGTCAATATGTACAAAATAATGCTTTATTTTTGTCATTTACAGAAGACAGTCTTAGGCATGACGTTTAGCCTACTAGACTTTCCTTTTTAAACCCTATAGATATCTATAACCATTTAGACGACTTTTAAATGACTGATCAATGTAAAATTGCTCTTGTAATGTTTCTATGTGTGCAAATTTCAACAGGGGCCTTGAGTCATAACTTAGTGAGCACTGACTCCCTTACCTGTTGGACTTCCCAGCCCAGGAAAGAAAAATTCATTGTTGGTACAGAGCAGTTGGCTGTCACTGGATCTCCAAACCTGTGACAATCAAGTTTATTCACAGATTTATTTCTCACAAAATTTAAACAGGCACCAGCTGCTAAACAAACATAGATCACTGCCACTGGATATACCAAAGATATGTAAACTAATGTAAAAGGACGATGTCTTATTACTTATTCTTGAATAAATATTGTTCTAGCAGCAGCAAAGAAGTGATCTCGGTTTAGATTATTTTTATTGGATGTTCCTTGTGCTTTTCCTAAAACGAAGAGGTCAGTTTCCCACACTAGTCAGCTCCTCCCAGTGAATTTGACCATACCTGACCACCAGTGTGGAGGGTGAGATCATCAGATGGCAGCTTTCTTTTTCTGATGAACCTACAAGGGTGTCGGTGAGAGGAGGGGTGGGGGACGGGGCGCTCAGAGAGGGGGAAGACAGAGATGAGAGTATGGGTGGGTGGGAGGAAGGAGGAGAAAGCTGTGATCGAAGAGACGTGGGAGAGAGAGTAGACACAGGGGATGAGGTAGCTGAGGTCACATGATATGATCGGGGAGTGGGAAAGGAAAGCAGACATGCTCAGTCATTTATACATGTCAGAACAGAAGATACAACATATAAGTTCCCCCAAACCATTGTGCACAGGAGTTTATTTCCAAATGATAACCTCCATAATGATTCTTTTCCTCAAGGGATACGTAGCATTTTGTAGCCCATACTTTCACTTCTTACTTTCACTTCTAAAACATAAACACTGACTACACAACTGTTGTGTTATGTGTGGTACCAAGATAGATGTCTTTTGAAAACTTTTTTTTTTCCAAACAGATTAATTGCATGAGCTCAAGTGATTTAAAGCTGTATGATTTGTTGGTATTGTTTGTAAACATTAGAGCAAGGACCACGGTTTCCTTTCAGAAATAGGCTATTATGCCAGTAAAGCTATAACTGATCAACTATATCAAGAAAATGGATTAGGGATTCAAAAGGATCTTAAAAAATAAAATATTGCCTTGAATTTTGTCTTTACTTTTAATTGATTGTTCGTTGTATACTGACTTTAGAGGTGTTAATGCCACATGCAACTAGATTGTGGAACAAATTATAGAAGAACAAATTATAGAGAGAACAAATTATACTTCAGATACAAGATTTTGGGAATTTTGGCCCCGTTGGAAATCAATGGCATTGAATTGTGTCTGCAAAGTGTGTAGCAAACGTGTCACATCCAATCACAGTAATCAATACTCTACCTTATCACATGCTTGTCTATCTTAGTGTGGCATTTCTGGATGATTTTTTCCTCTCCTTGCATAATGCAGGAAAACGTTGATTGAATTTTGCCGTTTAGTGAAATAACATTGCATTTAGCTGATCTGTTGAGAACCATTGTGTCCCAGCACACTGAATACACCCAGTGTGTTCCTCTCAGGAAGGAAGGACACCCTGCCCAAGTCAATGAGCTCGCTCCTCTTTTCTATGACCATTGTTCCATGGAAATCCTGAGGTTGTTCTCCTTGCTATCAGATGATCTCATACAGTAGCTCATTGATGTGTGTGTGTGTGTGTGTTTCCCCAGTATACCAACTATCAAAATATATAATTATGTTGCTGAAATGCCACCCTGTAAAATCTATTCCATAAGAGAACTGCCAGTTTAGGTTTAGGGCAGAATAGATGGCACTGAAAAGACACAGAGGATGAAACAGAACAAATTTACCAGTGATCTAAACACAAAATCAGTGATGCATGATAACAATTTTTCTGATTGACCAATACTGTTACTCATCAGTCATGAGACACACAAACATTGCCAGCTCTGTCCTTAGACTCTGGGCTATTTCAGGCTCAAATGTTTGAATTACTGATAAAATTTTACTTAAAGTAGTGTATTTTACTTTGCAGTTACATAATTTACACCAATTAACTATTGAGGATTACCAGTCTGTATTATTTACATTATCCTGATTGTTTCCACAGCATGACATCCAGTAGGTTTGTCTCTAGTTTTGCATCTGTGTCCCTGCCCATTGACACCCATTGCAGCTGTCATTCACTCACCTGACCCGAGAAGGGGGAAAAGGAGAAGAGTGATTGGCCATCCAAATACACACATCCTTTATCTGGGCTCCTGGATGCAAATATTACCAACTGTCTGATGTCTTCCTCAAAGAACAGTGACTGACTGTCCAATGATGCCTGCCTGAGACTTCTGAGAAAAGATTGGGTAACTCAGATCTTTATGTGAGTGTGTGTGTGAGTGAGTGTGTGTGTGTGTGTGTGTGTGTGTGTGTGTGTGTAAGTGTGGGCGGGTATATGTTGCGTATGTCTCTCTCGATCTTCTGATCGGGTGTTT
>OMOV01088051.1:0-12365 GCA_900312565.1 Beryx splendens | reverse complement strand
CCTGTTGAAACAGAATACTGGGGTGGGACATAACTGTGTGATGGTTTAATTGTTTGGAATGTTTATGTTGCCTCCTGGTACACGATGAAGTCACCACTAAAGATTTTGATTTAAAAAAAAATACAAGAGAAAAATTTGTATCATCTTTATTGCCGTAAATTGTCAAATAGGTGGACGGTATGATAGTTAGAATGAACTAAAAAGGCAGAAAAAAGTGACTACGTTTTTTGTTTTGGCGGGGGGGGGGTTTAAAGTGTTTTTTAAGAAAATGTTTGTGAAGTTGAGTCACTCGTCCAGAGAAGATTTTTGTTCCAAAATAAGATATGGCTCCAAAATGACACCCACTCTCACAAATTGACTGCTGGCATGAAAGATAAGCACATTATGAGTTAGTGTTGAAGTTAGGAGTCATCTTAAGACATTTGCTTGTAAATCGGTTTTTTTTTGGAGGACAGAATCATTTGTTTTTCAAATATTGCCTCATGGATTCCAGATAGCAATTTTTTTTTTTAAATGGATATACTGTACTGTATAGCGTTTGGGAATCAAACCCTTCATATGAAACCCTTCATATGAAGCCTTCTTTTAAAATTAGATCTCAGAAAGATAGATGCAGACCGCAGCGTAGGCTGCATCAAGTACTCTAACGCATTGTGTTCTTTGGAAAATCTACTTGTATGTTTAAGCTGCGTGACTTAGATAAAATCCCACCCTGCTTTCCTTGCTGCAAGCTATAATCCTCATGAATGTGTTTTTCTATTTTTTTCCCTGGTTGTCAAGGCTGCGTTGTTGATGTGTTGCTATCTGAGTGTTTTGCCTGGGAGAGGGGTCCTGCAGCCCGCAGCTGACCTGCTGTTCAGAGTCAGTGGGCTGCGGTGGCCCAGAGCGGCTTACGCTAACCTCTGGCCCCTGGCAGTTGCTGCTAGCTTAGCTCTGCTGAACAGGCCAATTGGGCTTTGTGCCCAAAAGAGACGACCTGTGTGAGTGTCATCTGGCCCTGTAGTGAGGTCCTGAGGACCCGAGGCCGAGCCCCGCCACATTATCCACCACTCCTGAGACACGAGGGCACGCCACTCGCGAAGACAGCCCCTTGCTGTTCGTAGACCTTTTAGCATTGGTTACATTTACATGCACACAGTACTCCAGTTGCTGTGATTAATCAAATTTAAGTAGATAGTTTAAAGTGTTAACATTATGCAGTTTCCTTCAGGTTTGCATTTCTTTGATAGTTTGGGTAGTTTACTCAGAGAAGGGTGTGACACAATGAGATCCAGCCTGCAGCCTTTTTTGTTGCCATTTGTGTAACCAGACACATCGCCACCACAGGTCAACTTCCTCTGTGACCTTACAGTCACTTAAGAAACTGAATTAAATCAGGTGAAGGTCTCTATATGGCTAAAAAAAAAATCTAAAGATTTGGCAGAAATCTAGGTGTGTTAACCAGGTTGTGTTAACATGGATTACAGCCTTCCTCTGATGAAGATAATCAGAAGACAGTCAGTGTAATCGGAGTATTGCCATAATCAGTTTAGTATTGGATTATTAGCATGCATGTAAAGATATCCTTTGATGGGTAAAGTATAACCACTTGGCACAGTGTCATGAGTGATCAAAAAGGACTTTTTTCATAATCAAGATGTTTGTTGTAAACAAAACAAAAAACTCGCCTTGCCCATTTTGGGTGGCGGATGGGGGGCAATCAGCCAGTCTGGGCAATTAGTTATTGCACTAAGGGAGGAAGAAATCACATTCATTATGTGAAAATATGGCCACCATGAAGGAGCCTCTTGAATTGTAATGAAGAAGGCCCCTTGATAACCATGAATTCACCAATTAAGGTTCTCATATAACATTCAAATTATGTGCATTTTAACGACTAGTTTTGCCACAGAAACACTTGCATCTTCCTTTGGTTTGAAGGAGCCTCTCTGCTTGTGAATGTAGGGGTAATTAAGATAATTAAAGCTTTTGATGTTCCACATATAATCCCATGCTCGGCAACAGAGAGAAAATGCAAAAAAGTTGTAATGAATTTCAAGGCTTTGTCCTCCTCTGTTCCCTCCCATTAAAATAGCTCACATTGTCGGGGATTCCATTTTCTTTTGGAGAAACTGTTCTTTCATTAGTTGGGCAGAAATGGGCCACTTCAGAATTAACGACTTTGTCTCTCCTTCTCATGTCAACCGTGTCACTGGATAGTAACCATGTCAGAGAAATCTTGACGACACTGAAGTTGTTTTAAAACTCTCTTTTACAAGAAATGCTTGCTGAGCACACGCACTCTTTTTCTCTGCTCCTCTTCACATGCAGCTATCACACACACACATCATTACTGCGAGCCGTCCAGTATGAGCACGCTTTTTGGCCACAAGTTATCTATCTATCCCTGCGAAAGTTTAGCCGTGAAAAGAACGCATAGCATCTATAGAGCAGTACCTGAAAAGTACAGGTTACACAGTGCTTTTAGTTCAGATTTTTGTCCCTGAAATGTCCTTATTTCAATTCCTACGAAAGACTTTGAAACATGACAGCTATTTTAAAGCAAGAAGTAATGTCTTCTTGAGATCAACCGAATGCGTGTGCCTGCATTATGTATGATGTATGTGTGAGAAAGAAAAAGAGAGACAGTGAAAGAGAGGCGGGAGAGCTCCCTGGCTGAGCTTTTATCATCCTTAAATGTACCAAAATGAGTCTTGGGGAAAAGGAAGCCGTGTGGCTTTTGAAGAATTAATAAGCCTGTCTCATTTGGATGTGTCTAGCGTCTTGGACAGCCTCTGGAAGCCCCAGTTCCACACTTTCCTGACAGTGCCTTTGATGATCGTTGATAACGTACAGCGACTCCCAGGGAGTGAAGCATCCAACAATGAGGGTAGAGTCAGTGGAGACCGGCTTCACTGATCCTGACTGAGCTTTATTATCTGGCCTCTCTCCAGCAAAGCAGTGCATTAGGTATTCCTGAGACAAAGCATTAGGGACAGAGTGTGTGCCCATCGTTCTGTTCTTCTTGTCGAGGAAAACTTGTCCTTTGACAAAGGTCACTGATTTACTCTGTATGCCTGCTGTATGCAGAAAGGCTTGTCTTCACCTGGGTCAGTCTTTTGAAGAGTGTTTTAATTGATGTTTTCCAGCACTGTTGAGATGTCATTAAAGAATTTAAAAAAAAGACTGACCATTTTTAAATAGTTATTTAAAGCTTAACGAAACCCCAAACCCAAATCTGTGTAAAGCCTGACGTCCAATGGTAAAAAGCATGCTACTGAAATGGCCATCTGCTACTGGCTGACCTTTGGTGCCGGGTGATGTCACTTAGAAGTACAGCAATTGGTCATATCACCTGGCACCAAAGATCAGCCAATAGCAGATGGCCATTTCAGTAGAATGTTTTTTACCATTAGATGTCAGGCTTTATACAGATTTGGATTTGATGTTTAGATACTCTTTTAAAAATGCTTTAATTGTAGTTAAAAAGATTGTTTTTTTTCCCAATGCGGCAATGTGCAGTGATATCTTGGACTGGCTTCTGTGAATCCCTCTCCTGTTCCCGCCTCTCATGTTAGTCTCTTTAGTGTTGCCTTAGTGTAGCGTGAGCATGCAGGGGTGATTAGTGCTATTGTGATTAATGCCACCATCCAGAAAATGTGATGAAAGCCGGGAATGTGCTTCAACAAACAAAATAATGGGGCAGAGGTGATGTAGAAGCTGGTACATAGCTGTAAGCCCATGCCAGGTAATTTTCTACTAGGCCACTCATAACCTACAGGAAATTACAAAAAAGTGTTGGCTGCCTTTGTTGGAGACAATTTTGTGATTATGGTATTGATAGCTATATTCCGCCATTTGGTAGCAAGAGGCTATTCATCCTTTTCAGGTCTACTTTGGTTGGCTTTTTATTTTGCAGTAATGTCACTGCCAATAGTGTCCCACATCCTTTCCTCCTGCAATTTGGTACACCGATTACTGAGTTGTGTATTTGGGGAAGTAAAAGGTAGCCAGAGGACAAGGTGCAATATTAGGAGCTGTTGCAAGTGAAGCTTTTGAGGCTATAGGCTGATGCGGTCTGTGCACTTCAGATGGATGCTGCGCATTCATCTGGACTTGAGTGGAACTAACTGTTAAACTAGCAGCTATCTATCTTCTCATGTGGCACTGTTTCAATAGTGTGTTTGCTTTCTTCTCTGTTCAATGGATGATGGCTTGTGATGCAAAACAAATGGAGAAAATGACAAAGTATGATTGAATCTAGACCTGCAGTTGTGCCGTGTTGGGAGACGTGTACTTGTCTCCATGGTACGATTCAATTTGTTGTATGAGACAGTTGTTTAAAAAAAAATCGACTTGTCTGTTTGATTAGCCAATTAGATGAATTTAGATTAGATTATTCAATTTTTTGATCTGTGAACTGAAATTGCCTATACCAGTCCAAAATACTAATCAAACTTATGTCATTATTAGCTTATCTCAAGGTACGATTCAATACAAGGTTCACGACTTGATACAAACATGATACAATGTAATAAATAAAAATGCAATGACAACAAAATTTGACTGTGCAGAATTATGTTTGTTTCTGAGACACAAATCGTTCTAGCAGTGGTATTGGCTTGCTAGAACGTAAACAACAATTTAAATAAAAAAGTGAAAAGAATTTAATTTCGATGGAGAACCCGGTCAAGCCGTCTTATTTGTTGATTACTATACAGCAGAATAAAATGAACCTAAAATCACGATTCATTTTTCTGCCCCACGATACGTATTGTCACAGTTTTGTATCGTGATATATTGAGTTTCGATATATCATCCCATCCCTAGTCATTATCTACCCAATGTCAGTTAAAATGGCAGCAGTTCATTTATTGAAGGGCCCCAAACAGTAACAGCTTGCCCCGGGCCGAGGGTTCTCTGCATACATTTCACCCCACCTGAAACATACTTGTTACATCAAAATGAAATCTTGACAGGGAACTCAGGGGAAAGCTAGCCTGTGACCCTGTTTTAATATGTTGCCTCAGGCAGTTTCTCTGCTGCAATAACATACTCTCACTCACTGACATTGGTATCCTGACAACTGATGCGCAGGCCAGGAGAAAATGCTGCACACCAACAGAATGCAGTGAAGCAAGATGTACAGCACACAAAAGCTTGGAGAGACGCACATGCACTTTCCAAGTACAAAAACATTTTAATTGTCTATAAGACCAATGATGCTGAACCAAACCAAATACTTCTGGCTACAACTAAAAGCACAGAGATTCCCGCCATCTGGGATCTGAGAAGATGGTTTGTTGAATAGATCTTGCTCAACATAATCACATGCCACCCCACTTGTTGATAATTGCCAAGGTTGTTAGCAAGTTAACCAAAGTAACATGGCAAAAGCACTGGACGAAAGGGAACTGCAACTAAGCCTGAATGAAAGAGAGCCATGAGCAGGATATTGACATGGAGAGCAAAATTAGAATTGATTTGCTGAGAAAAGGGGGTTGCCTCCTTGCAGAAATAGCGGCTCCTGTGAATTCCTAATCCAGCAGTCTTTAAGGAAATCTCTGTGGCAGAACCGGTCTCTCATTACTCTCACAGGCAGGTCTGCAATCTGTAGCAGATTGGAGGCTAGACAAGCATCAGGCTGTATTAAGATTCAACCCCTCCGTAATGTTGGCAGACCACAGGCCTAAAGGGATTCTTGTAAACCAGCCAGCGCACCAGATGACATCTGGGTATTGACCATTTAAATAGGAAGGAAAAAAAAAAAATCCAATCAACACACCGTGAAACTCTGTCCACAAAACTGACCGGGAATACATATTTGCTCAGAGCTTTTGTTTGTTTTCTGTTTTGTCTTAAATGTTATGTTGTAAATGTGTGTTTCAGCGTGTTAAGATTGCTTTAAGTACATAATGAAAATGTCTCAGTGTGAAGTGAGGTTTACTGCTGTGTGATACAATACAGAGGCAGAGGCCCGGCCAGTCGGAGGCAAGTTGTTTTTTAATCCCTCATCCCCTACAGTGTTAATGGGACAGCAGGTCCACAACAGCAGACTGAACCCCCTCCAAGGGAGCTTTAGTGCAAGGCTGCAGGGAGGCAGTGAAATCTAAACTGAAGTGACACTTACTGACTGGGCCAAGGGGAAGGGAAAATGAGCTTTTCCTGGGGAAAGGGGAAACCTTTGAATAGGCAGATTGACAGGTTGAGCAGTCAGAGGAGATGGAAAGCACTTGTAGTTGTTCAGAGGCGCCGAGGGGTCAGGTGCCAGGGCTGGCAGCTTTGCCGGAGTGGTGGCGGTTTTCCTTGTGACACTCTTGTCAAGTGTTTGGCGGCGGCATCTCTCACAACAAACACAGCGGGAAGTTGACGGTTAATCTGATTTCACCGGCCGCAATCATGTGCATGTCCTCAGGGGAGTTGTTTCGCCTCGACAACGTGTTACAATCTATGTAGACACAAGTATTGGCTTCATTGTGTGCTTGATAGGCTTTTTTAGAAGGAAAACCTCGATGGTGCACTTTATCACTGAATTACCACATGCGATACGATACAGGAACAAAGGACAGGCGTGACACTTCTTCACTTCACAGACAGAGCAGAACACATCAGTAACATACAGAAAGTAACCATCAGTGCCTGTACTACTGGGAAGCCACACTAAGAGGATGTGCCAATGTGTTCATTCAAGCCTCAACGCATGAGAAACAAACAACTTAAATCTAACTTGCCAATTGATAAGAACGGGTTATGCATCAGTTAAGTGCATTCATTTTCTGCGGTTTGTGAAAGCGCTCATTAAAGTCTCCCACACTGTCTTTTATTCTTCTCTAACTTAATGACTTGTTATTTACCAAAATATCCTAGATATTCTAATGAACCATAGATTGATGTTGCCAGTGGAACGTATTAGCATAATGGCAACAATCAAAGGTCAATCAGTTGTCGTAATTGGGCCACATCTGCCCTCGGAGGCTGGATGGAGGCAGTACATAAACAAAGTAATTATGTTTTAGTTGACCTGATAGGCTACTATTCCAGCAGACCTGCCAGGGGATGTTTGATAAACAGCAATGAGACGTCTGCTTGGGGTTCATTTGATACAGCGCTGCCTCGCCAGCCTTCACTTTGAAATGAGCTGATAGCAGGAATGGATGTTGTCCCCATAATTTATGAAGCTTCCATTAGGTTGTGTTCTTGACAGGATGTGCCTTGAAATTGTTCCCTTGGCAATGTTGCGGCAAACATATTTCAAAAGGTAAACTCTCCTAAATTTGCAACTGCTTTTTTTTTTTTTTACCTTTTGCTGTGTGCCTTCAGTGTTAAACCAATCCTTAATCCAACAACAGAGAGAAGGATCATGGAGGGAAGGAGAATTATAAGTGAACCAAAGGCCTCTTGATGTAGGAATCAGGGACGTGTGACAAGTATTAGGTTTTCATGTTGCATTAGACTTATGGTAAAATGGTTTATGTTAATCTTGTTTGCAAACATTGGAGCAATATAGGTCCAATAGATGTGTATTAAATGATTTTTGATTGGAAAAGTGATTGCAAAAAGCTTATTTTCCATCCACAAGTCTTCCTGTTGAGGAATATAAGAATTTATATGCATAACCGATGTACTCACTAAATCCCAGATTGGGGTTTTAATGTTCCCGTTATCTGCTGAGGGAGAGACAGCTCCCATGTGCAGCTGATATTGCTGACTTGAGTATATTTACCAACGCTAAGACTAGACGAAAAGCTGGAGGGGCTCAAAAACAAAATCAAGGAAATTGCTTAATTAATAAATGAAAGATGGTTTGTGCAGTTTGTGAACAGAATTTACAGCCTGAGAAACTCAGCATTATTGTTAAGAGAATCATCCACTGACACACAGTGTGTCCAATTTGAACAGACTCTTTGTCTGTAACAAACAGTTAGCAACTTTTAATAGTCATCTGGGATCCAAACAGCATTTCCATTCATTCCAAGTCAAATGAGCTATTGCAAAAGCATGGGCTACGACTGGGGCATTTAACAGCACAATTAAATTCCAATGGCCTAGTATCTATTGAGCAATTAACCTTTGGTAAACCAATTATTATTTAGTACGTGATGACAAAAGTTAGGTCCTGGAGGAGCCATGTCCTGTTTTAATAGACGTTCTTATGCCCTATAAAAGATGGAAATGTGGGGCCATTTTAGTGCCCTATTAGCTTAGCTCCGCTGAAACACTGCCAACTTGCTTCACCCGCAAGTATTGATTAATTGGCATGGAACAGTCTCACCGTCTGGGTTGGCGAGAAGGAGAGAGCAAATGGATGAAACGGATTCAGAAGAGTCAGGGTGTCCGTGCCGCAGAGGGCGGCTGTAATGAATAGGAGACGGATGCCGCCGCTGGTCCTCAGATGGTCTGGACGGAGCCTGTGGCAGGGCTTCAGGACTCCAGTCACCTGTTAGGGCTGTGAACCAGCTGCTCCATTGCCTGTCGAGTGCCATCCAGTTGCTGTCGCGCAAGGTTGCCAAGGCAACGGCACATTGAGTCACCGAAATCAAAGCTACAGCGCCTCATATTCTGTTGCTTAGGATTGTTGTGGAATTTTGACAACCTCTATTCATGCAGCATTGTGTAAATATGTAATGCATTGTGTGCCATTAGAGCGCCCTTTGTCATTTGAATGACATTGTAAATGATGGTGTTGATTTGTCACTGGAGGGTCATTTGTCATTTTAGTTGTGACTCCAACAATCTGGACAATTCCCAGCCCTTTATATCCCTCATGGTACATGGAGCAGCTCAGCCATAAATTTATCACAGGCAATGCCATTACCTTTAGCTTGACGGCCCTCAAGCAACGGCAGTGCAATAATAGAGAATAGATTTTATCCCGTATGGAGCCCAGGCTCTCGCTTGTGCTTTATTTCCTCCTTCCAGCATCCAAGATAAAGCAGAAAATAAGGTAGCCGCTGAAGTGTTATACCTACCTTAATGAAAGGTTTTAAACTGATACTGGTATGGACTCTGAGGCTCCAGGAGCATGCCTGTAAATCAGGTGCTGTGTCATAAATGAAGACCAACAATCCTGTTAACTTTCCCTTACACTAACCTGAAGGAAAACTAAAAATAAGCAAAGCATTGATAAGTTATATAATCACATTTTCCCGTGTTTTGGTGCTCCAGTGATGTTCCAGTTAGACCACGAAACAGATGAGGTAAGTTGAGTCCGGGAACAGAGATTTTCCTTGCAAACAAACCAAATAAAGTAGTGTCTCATTTTGATCCCCTCCCCCGATTCATCTTGTTGATCAATAATGATAATGCAGGGTGATCAATAGCGTACCCCTGGGGACCCCGTGGCAGAGTCGGTGTCTACTTGAGATGCATTGTGTGTGAGATGTCATCCGGAATATTGATATGAGCGCTAATTTCCTGTGTACCGCCAACGCTTTGGTGACGGTATGAGCTGTTAATGAAAAAATCAGTGGGGCTTGTCAACTGTCATCACGACCAAATGAGGCAGAAAGAGGGGTGGGAGGAGGGGACTTAATAAAGCACACATTTTCCCTTTTCACAAATATGAAGCCTAATCAGAATGTTTGTAAAAAGAACTTATGATGCTCATATTTTTCGAAGAATTAGCACAGAGTGCTGTCAACGCCAATAGGAAATCCTATCAGAATGTTAATGTGAAACTGCTAGGCACACATTTTTCTGCCAATACAAATTATGACATCTAAGCCGGATTAGGACACATCCTTTCATTACTTTATTTGATTTCCTGACTTCCTTTTTTCTTCTGCACACATTTTTAGTCTAGCTTGCTTTAGATGTTCTGTGATTAGACAACAGTGGCGTTACCAACTGTGCGTCTGAGGATGATATTTTGATGTGATTTAATACTTTTAGGACCTCGCAACCACCTCAAACCAAGCATTCCTCCTGCTCATTAATGCTCCTCTCATTGTTGTCTTTATGTGCTGTTCTTAATGCTGTCCCTGCTGCCGTTAGAGAACACAGTTCAGCTGTTCTTACCCAATTATCTGATGCTGTATGTGGGCGGTTAGGGGGATGTTGTCCCTCTGGCCAGGCCCCAGACCACAAAAATGTTGCTCTCCCCTTGTCTCACTTCTGGCGACTTTATTAGCATAGACTCATTTGTTTCTTATTAATTATGCATTAATGTCAACCCACTAATGAAGGCAAGGTCAGGATGGTGGTAAAAGATTCCGAGAGTGACTGTGCCCAAAGGAGCCGAAGGATCTTCAGAGAGAGAAACGTTGAAATATTTCTCACGTCCGGTCACTCAGAAGAAGAATGCTCCGTGCATTTGAGTGCAGACACTGTGGGATGAGGGGAATGGGAGTGCTTGTTAAAGGTTGCACAGTGCTACTGGGCTCACCCTCATCACAGAGCTATTCTCTCTCTCCTCCTCCTCCCTCCTACTCCCACTCGCTCTTTTTCTCTTAGTCTCTGCGGCCCTGAACTCGGAGCTGAGCCTTTGCTCTGAGCCCTAGCCTGAGAACAGCATGACTCCTCTCCTCCCCGCACCTCTACACCCTCATTATCGGCCACCATCTGCCCGACCTTAGCCTCACATCGCTCCTCTCCTCCCCTCTCCACCCAGCAAGCCCATCAACACTCCCCTCTCACTCTCCACTGGCACCTTGGCTCACAAGCCTGCCACTGCTGCCATCTCTCTCCGAGTTACACATTTGGCCTCCTCGGCCAATTTTTATGCCCCGTAATCCCTCCGTCTTGAGTCCCTCTTACATGGACAAGCTGTATGTAAGCCGCTCTACCAGAAACACTGGTCCCTGACCTAGTCTCAAGACTTTCTCTCAACATGCTTTCGTTTTTCAAAGCCACCAAACTATAGTTGCTTCCTATCTGATTGACAAGAGGCTGCCAACCATTAGATAAAGTGAACATAATTGCTAAGCACTGTAAGACTGTCTTTATTTTGGAGTTGAAAAGTGAGTTGATCTTTGCGAGAAAACATCCAAAAACTTTTGGAGTAGCACTATTTATTCTGGGTGAGCAAGAAAGTCTGTGTTAACCTCAAGCATTTCTTGCAATAGAAAATGAAAGTCAAATGCAGTCTGCTGTGCTTGAGCCTCCGCAAAACCCGACTAGGCCACAACTGACCGAACTTCACGGTGTCAGGAGTGTTGACAGTCGCGCTCGCTCTGCTATCAGGCCTGTCTTTCTGTCTTCATGTTGTCTAAGACTGTCTGCCCAGAGAGCTTACAGGCAGAGCTGGGAGAGAATGGTGGGGTACAGCGCCTCGTCTTGACAGATAAACAGGATTTTGTGTCTGGCAAGCCGAAGATTGTTAGCTCCAATCTCAGAGAGAATTACAACTGGCAGTCAATGCTGGGACACTGGCTCAACAGACAGAGCATCAGACCCTGTGTACCGATGAGTGGGAGATGCTGCCTCCTTCATCACGATAGCGCTGCATGGTTTATTCATCGCTGACATGGCCACGAGTGTAGTTCAAGGTTCCAAGAGTTCTGTTTTTCAGTGGTGAAAGGGCCTGTTCGCAAACATGCTATAAAAGGATAGAATGTAAATGTCACTGAGCTCATGTAAAAACATAATAACGGTTGTTTGAAATCGAGAGAGCGGGTGGGTGACACGGATTCTGAGCGAATGTTTCACAGTGTGAGTTATGAGCTTTTGCGTTTTCACCTTTCATCTGAAGGTTGCCTCTTTATCTCTGCCTCTCTCTGTGTCGTCTCTGTGACCGCACCATTGTGTTACCGGCAGAAGAAAGGCTTTAATTGTATAACTAGCATCAACATTTAAAACAGCATTCGCAGTCGGTACTGTTCTCTCTCGTCTTTCTGGGAGCCCAAGTCCAGCTCTTGACCTTTCTGCTCAGAACGGAGCCCCAGAGGTCACATTGTTGTCTTTGTTAAATGTCAGCAGTAAGTGTCTCAAAGCGAGGCCGGCGGTTTAAAACATGTGGGCTGGATAAAAGCCGTCTTACTGCCATCAAGTACTTCAACAAGGTTGGTATTTCCTTTCTTAAAGGGGCAGGTTCTTGACACTCTCTAAATCAATTGGAATGAGTTGGCTGCGAGGCCTCTTTGGCATTGAGCGGCATTACCCAGAGATAAGGGAGCTCAGACGTGACGAGCCATATTAACCAGCCAGCTCTCCTGCTGATTGGATCATTGCTGTTCTGTTAGCCTGCAGGAGGGAGCCCAGCATCTAATTGAACAGTCTGCCTCTCTGTTGACAAGCCTATAATTTCTACATATCACCAAGGAAAACACTCGTCCTGTTGTTTTTTTTGTGCCGACGTTCTGATGAATGCGGACTAATTTCTCTCACGGAGACAAGCCTCAATCAGACCAGAGACATGGCTTGGTGCAGATTGCATTGGGAAGGGGGGT
>OMOV01088049.1:0-10400 GCA_900312565.1 Beryx splendens | reverse complement strand
TTCGAGAGCAAACGCGCACACAACAGAGAGCACGCACACACACACACACACACACACACACACACACACACACACACACACACACACACACACACACACAGTATTTGTTACCTGATGCTAGGTGGATCATGGTGACAGACAGCATCACAGCAAGATGTGAGAACCCCATGGCTTTGGATGAGACTGAGTGACCTGGGAGGGTTGAAGCGTGCAGAATGATTAAGCAAAAAGATGCTATGATGATCTAAAGAAAAAACAACAACAACAATCTCATCATTACAGTCTCATTATTTATCAGCACGCAGGGTTTCATCAAGAGGCGCAGGAATATCTCTTGTTGAACTGCAGTCTTCCATTAGAGGTTGAAGTTGTCATGCTTATCACATTGATCCCAGAAGAAATAGAACCATTTTCCCCCTGAAAAATTCAGGACAAATCCCTCGCAATTCAGGTATTGAGCGTATGTTTACATCACACAGGCCAAAATGACACGGATTAGTGGTTTACTGCGATATATAACCAAATCAATATATATGATGTATATTGGCAATTTAATAATAGTTATTTTCACAGGCCTGGGCGAGTGAAAGAGGTAAACATTGCGCCCGTAAGAAGGTTAAATTTCCCCTGCATTTTCTCTCCAAAATCTGCAATAACATGCCCGAAAATGCGCTATTCCAAAATTTACCTAACAAGCCTACCCCCACCACACGCACACCACAAGACTAATTATATCATTAACGCGTTAATGCTGATGTGTTAATAAGCACGTCCGTCGTTATTCGAGGCGTTTCCTCGGTGAAAATGCCAGCGTGGTGTGGTGTGTGACAAAATGATGGGGCTACAGGAGGCAGCATCACTCGCATCTCCCCGGCCCTCTTTGTGCGGAGGACGATTTTTAGCGTCAGTCATCATCTCCACTGAGGGAGCGACAACCATCTCGGCAACACTGAAAGGCGGCTGCCGCTTACCTTCGTCTCCAAGCTGCCTCCTCTGCTCTTTTTCTTCGACTGTGTATCCTGTTGCTCTAGGCCCCGAGAAGGCAGAAGGGTTGGTGTTGGTGAGATGCCCCTAGCTGGTTGCCGTGTGGTTGACGCATTCGGCTGTGGTGTGAGGGCATTTGTGTTGGAGCTCCAGGTGCGCCCTGTAGTGGCTGGAAGCGCGCATTGCACCGGCGAGCGGCGGTTTTTCAGACTTGTCTTTGAGCGCTGGAGGAGCTGTCCACCAGGACGGTGCTGAAGTCTGTCCGACACAGCGCTGCACTTTGTATCAAGGTAATCACAGAGAGACGCGGCGTGCTGTCCACTGTGTGTTTACTCATTTAACGGCCCGCATGTGCCAAACGCTATGCATGCCTAACCTTCTCGTGCAGTAGTTTCCAGTAATGGGTGGAGGTTTGTTTGCGCTAACATGGCATGCGGACATTAAATATGAACCATAGGCCAGGGGAGCTGCAGGGGCTGGAGCAGCGGAGCAAAGACAAAATGAAAGCTCAAGCAGTGAGCAGATATGTGTAAAAGATAAGAGTGAAGCCAGATAGTGCGCTGTTAATGAAACACCAATGTGGTGTGTAACTGTGCTGTGTGTGTGAACGCTGGGCAGCACCATCACTTAGCATGTAATTGCTGTGACTACGAAACGCATCTGTAGGAATAAGCCTATTAGGAAAGAGCCCTCCCACTGAACACACACACGCACCATGCACGCACGCACGCACGCACGCACACATTGGAACTAACAAGAAATGTAAAGGGAAACTGAGACTGGGTATCTTTAATCACAGCAGTCAAAATCTGCGCGAATCCAATTTGCACATCAGGTGCTCAAACAGTACAGAACTGATCCTGGTTTGTTCTGGGTTTATATTTTGCCCAAAGGCAGCACAGGTCCATTATTCTTATCCTTTGGTCTGGCTTTGACGCAGGTCTGCTCCACAACTGGTTCTGCGTGCGTTATGGCATCTCTGCAGTTTTTGACTGCACTACACAACATTATGTAAAATCACATGAGGTAAACACAATGGCAGCATTTTTGCAACTGTATTGTTTGTAAGAGTTCATTTTAACACTATCAACATCTAAAATAACATTACTTTAAGATTACTTTATTACATTACATGGTGACATAGCCAAGTGTTGAAGTGCATGCCGGCATCAACTGAAAGTCAGGGAAAAGAGACAAATTCTTTACCTATAGGTAGGCTATAGGGAAGACAACACAATGTTCAGAAAGGTGAATGAGCCAGGAAGGATTACTACTGAGTAGGCACACGTTTGGGCTGGTAGGAGAAAGAAAGATGCAGTAAATGCAGCACATATAAGAAATTGAACTAGCAGCCAAGGATGAACAGTGAGGCTGGAAAGCCTGGGGAAGTTGGCTGCTGTGGATTTGTAGCCACATCCACAACCAGTTTACTCAGGGAGCTAGGGATTTGGGATCAGGACTTACATAACACCATAAAAGCGGCCTCAGAAGCAGCCAAACTGAAAGGTCAGTGGCTCTGGGTGAAAATAAATTATGCCAGTTGGGGCCGAATGTAGGGAAATCTATCTCATGACAGAGATGTTTGAAGTACTGAGTGGGCTGTGGGAAACACGGTGCATGGCTCTGCGGTTAGCACTGTTGTCTCACAGCAAGAACGGCCAGGGTTCGATTCCTGGCCCTTTCTGTGTGTTTCTGTGTGAGTTTGCACGTTCTTCCCATGTTTGCGTGAGTAGGCATTTTCAAGCCATACAGGTCCAGCATTCCCAGTGGCCCCAGAGCCTGCCTTGCTCTTTGCATGCTCAATACGAGCTTCACAAGCATTTTGGATCGTAGGGAAGACTGTCTGAGAATATTTTTACTTTGTTTTTATAGTGTGATGTGAAAACATTCTAATAATAAACAATATATCATGTTGTTGAGTGTGTCATACAATTGTGGTGCTGCAGTGCCACATACAATATTGACAAAATTGATGGAAAGAGTGCAAAAAAAGTTCTAGCAGTGACTTTTAATGAGCAAGCTGACCACATGTTATGTGACAAGGTTTCCTGTTGATGTGACCGCCACAGCCAAGGCTGCACCAACTTAGTGTCGACCAGTATGCTAATATTAAGACAGGTGCAGAAGTTCCTGAGTCAGCTGGCAATGGTGTGATTTATGAATAACTTTTCTAGGTAAAAACATAGCTTGAACTACTTTTTAATGTACATTATAATAATGCATTGTTACCTCACTTGGCCTCAGTGGTGTCATCTCTTAATCTGTTTCCATTTCATTCCTTCAGCGTCTCACAAAATCTAAAGGATGTATTGGTCAATGAACCCACTCCCCTTGCCTCCATATGCCGAGTTGGGTGTCCATCCATTGAGTGGGCTTCTGTGGACTCTACTGCTCCTCTTTCTGTGGCACTGTTATCGGATGGGCTCCGACCTGCCCACCCCAGGACGAGCACACCCTGGAAAGCTCAAGTCAGGCTCGAGGCGGACCATGTTGTCCCGTGCTGGCAGCTGTGTTGGAACTGAGTGTAATGCAGGATCCAAATTGTTGAGAACTGATCAAGTTACCCCCTGCATTCCCATGGAAATGGGGGAAGATGAGGAGCAGGGACGGGGCTACCTCTCCCCAGTGCTGAGTCATGCCTTGTTCCCAGCCCAGGCATCTGCAGGAGGCAAGAAACTATATGCAGCACTGCAAGAGTATGCCAAGCGCTACAGTTGGGTGGGCATGGGCCGCATCCATAAGGGGCTCCGTGAGCAGGTAAGAGTGTAATCCATGGGCTGGTGCTTACTATCATACATACCTTATGTCTTTTGTATATGATGTGTTCAATAAGGCATTACTTTGAAGCCATATTTAATTTTTGTAGAAGATATTGCTTCAAAGCATAAATAACTTGTATGTGAATTAACAATTTACCTCCCACATTAGCTTTCCCAGAGTTACCTGTGTTTTAGTCCTTTCCCCACAACCTGTCTTATCAATATTTGCAAAATAGGTAAAACTGGTAAAACTGCTGAAAATTACAACCCAGAAAATAAATTTGTGATACGGTGTTGTGCAATTTACAGAGACCTAATGAACTTAATAACCTCCTGCTGTGAGTGATATACAACCTGTCAAACTAGTCTTACAGAAGCTCCCCCAGATGAGTAACACATAGTGCTGTGGCCGATCACACCATGTATTACGCCCCTGTCATGATGGCAAATGATTACTTCAACTAGACAATTGAACCCAGGACTAAAAATAAACATTAAAGACAAAAAATAAAGGTGAGAAAAGTACATAAATATACTGGTGCTATCCTTTAAGGTGTTCCTCAAAGGTTTTATGACAGATGTGGGGATACAATGGTTGTGGTCTTATGTAGTCAATAGGAAACATTTCCCCACAGCTTTATATGGTTTGAGGGCGCAACCACTGGTCCTCACAAGCGTTAGGGGAATTGTGGTGTGCACCTTGTGTGTTTGAAGTCGAAATCCAACAAGCAGCATGTTACGCTTGGGCTGTGTTTCCTGTGGCAGCAGAGGAACCCTAGCCAGGTAGTTTGCACTCTGGCATAGTGCGCCTCTATTTTCAACGCTTCCAGTCACATCAACAAATTTTCACAGCGACAGTGGCCAAAAACAACTAAGGGACAATTTTCTACTCTTAGAAAAGCCCACTAAAATGTTGATTGGTGATAAACTGTAGTTGGAAGAGTGACTACAAATCAGAAATCTTCACTCTATGACTAAATCAGGATATCAAATGCTTTTAAGAGAATATCCTGATTTATTTTTTACTTAACACTGGCTAAAAAATCAAATGCTTAGAAATGGACTGTTAAATGAAGACACTTTTTCACATTATGTTTACATTAAGCCCCTCCACAGCTGAAGTAAACATTGCCAATTTTCGATGGAAACAAAGCATTACAGGAATAGCGTGTACCAACTTAACCTGGTGTGTCACCATACTGCAACAATATAGTAAACACTGGATTAAGAAAAACTTTGTCAAGGAATTTAATTAAGAATTTGTCACTAATTTCTGATTGTTCTCGCTTCAGGTCAGGCTCAGTGATCACTCTACAATCCAGAAGCCTCATCTTTTCTTCCTCCCAGATGTCCCAAGCGTTCCCTTCTTCCCACGCGATGCCCATCGCCATGACATTGAGGTCTTAGAGGCCAACTACCCTGTAATCTTGTCTGAATTCCAGGCTGTTTACCAGAGGGGCGTAGACCCAAAATTAGGATGGACCTGTGTGGGACCAAAGGTACAGAAAATTATAACTGAGGTTCAAATCTACTATGAGAAAGGCGCAAAGCATTACCAAGAAACAGTTTCAACCTTTGCATGTGATTTAATACTGGCTCTGTCTGGGGCTTAGATGTTAAATATAAATAGGTCTTAAATGGAGTGCAGAGTCCAAAATGTACTTCATGCTTCCTGATATAGTCAATCACATTGATGGTGTTGTTTGATTGATCTCCTTCCAGTTTTGCTGACATACCTCAAAATACATATTTATTTGTTTAACAATACAAAAAGTCACCACCCCACTCCTTCCATATGCCCAAAATGCATGTGTGCATGGTTACCAGAATCTACCAATGTATCATGCGCTACTGCATTAGTGGCAAAACAAATGCTCACTAAATCCAGGGCTTATTGGTTAAGTAGCCATAGTAATAGGCCACTGTCATTTATTGGAGTTTTTTGTTTTCTTTCTACGTGCTTTGTTTGTGTGTGCGGCAATAAACCTATTAATGAATTGGAGTGCTGTCCTGGAGTATTTCGTTACACATTTTTTCAGGAGTCAGCACCCATATCAATAATTGAATAATCCACCTGAGGGCTGAGTGTGTTTTTTGATAAATTGTTCTTATTGGTTAAGTAGCCGTAGTCATTTATTGGACTTTTTAGTTTTCTTTCTACGTGTTTCGCATCTCACTTGACCCAAATCAAGAACTAAATCTACATTTAAATTTAAGATTTATTTTGGTTTTTTGCAATGTCATCCATTTTTGCTCCATTGAAAATCCACCTCTTGAATTTATCCCGATATTGATGTGTGTGTTGATTGTACACTTTTAGAGACTGTCTTCGGGCTCATCTGAGTAATATGTAATGCAGCTTACTGTCTCTTTCAGGGCCAGGCAGTGTTTCCCTTGTACAGTGCAGGTGTCTGTGTGGCAGGGAATTGCCGTTCCTGTCCCTGCACCTACCGAACACTTCTCTCTCTCCGTACGTTTATAATCAGTAATTCCTTGGGAGCCGCTGGGTTTTGGCTGTTAGGGCCTGGAGCTACACTGGGGGGCTCATATGGACCCACCAATACACGTCTACGATGTCATCTAGGTGAGTAAATTGGTTAGGTTGAGGGAGAAAGAGAGTTTTTTTAAACACCGGGATTCTGATGTTCTACGTCTGATGTTCTAGTTTGAGATTCTACATATTCAGGCTTGAATGAAAGTGGAGAATACTGTGTGTGGTAGTGAGGATTGTGAAAGGAAATGCTTTGGCTCTGATGTAGTGGAATTAATATGAATCAAAGGTTCTCTCAGACACATGAAACCAAATATTGTCATCTCAGAAGTATCTCCAGGATCAAGCACTGACTCTCCTCTTCCAACTGAGAGTAACTGAACCATGCTTTTGTTTCATTTAGAGTAGATTGCTGCAGCACATTACTCTTTGACTGTCCCAGGCAGCTCTACACTCAAAAGCATTAAACTTAAATACTCCACATCAGCAATGCTGACGTCAACCAGAAAACATGATCACAAAGCCCCGGTCCACATCTCTTTTTGTTAGCTCCTACTTAGTCCTACTTACTTCTAACTTGGAAATCATTAAATACATCACATATTTACTTACTAAACCCACTTGAACACTCCACTGTGAGGATGCAGGCCTCCTCATCGTTCCCCCTGTTTTGAGGAACCCACCGGGGCCAGAACGTTCCCTCATATCCTCCATCTGTTTCCTTGGAAATCAACTTACCGCTCATGTTAAGGAATCAGATTTTACTGTAAGTCCAGACTCAGGATGCGACGGGCACATTGGTAGTGAAAGCTGAACTGCACATTTACCATATTCTGAATCGTGAGGTCTAGTCATTGGAAAATGTAGAGATTGACATTTATTTATAATGATCCCATTTGGCCAGTTGGGGTCATCTTGCATATTGGTCTGTGAAATACTGTCCACTACCATGATGTGAAGTTACATGCCTCTCATAAGAAAAACTGGAATCAACACAATAGGCTTCAGCCTTTGATCTTTTAATAATAATAAACCTGCTAAAGGCACTGCCTGTGAAGTGCCAGTAGAATGGGGTGCAGCGATGTGGGTGATAGAGGCCCAGACAGAGGGCTAGTCAAGTAGCAGACAAATTGTATCTTTCGGAGATGGCTTGACTCCATTTAATTTCTTTCCTTTCAGTCAGTCGAGGACTACCCCATTGTTTGGGGTTTTGAAAGGGCAATAAGGGCAGTGGTGAGTGCTGCTGTGCACCAGGGACTTTGTAACAAAACCAAGATAAAAAGAATTGGGCTTGAGCCCCTAAAGGATTTCAGCACAAATACCCAATAGTTAAGTACGGTAATATTCAGTGTACAATATAAGTGACTCTAAATAGCAACAGACACCAGATTGGGTGAGAGGGTACAGCAGTAAATACAAGTGCAGGGAACAAGTGCACTTACTGTATCTGGCAGCTGTCCTTGTGCTGCGACTGCATGGGTTCATCTAGCATGCCGGGTTATAACACTTAAAAACGGAACAAAATACTGAGGTTTTTAGACAAATAGAAGAGGTCACATGGAATCTAAAGAGGGGTTTAACACATTTGTATTTTGTGGTGTAGTCAGAAGAGTAGTTGCCTCTCAAACCCTTGCATAATATTTTGTGGTTTGGGGTCGAGGTTCAATTCCCCTTCTGTACCACATTCTGTACTGTGATCCCTCTGGCGGTAATCCTCTGTGTTTTCCCTTTATCTAACTTAAGAGAAAATGCTGGCAGGCTGGAGTGCATGCCCTTCTTATTTGAGTGAAAAAATACTAGTTTGCAATTGAAATGACAAAAATAGAAAACCTAATTTCTAGGTCTGCAGACCCCACCTCTGTGTGAGCTGGTGGTGGGAGGGGAACCTCAGTGCTGGTCCGAGGGACACTGCCTCCTGGTTGACGACTCGTTCCTTCACACCGTCTCCCACAAGGGTCTGTGAATCACTTACGATTTTGAAATACTTTTTCTCATATTTGTGCGCACATTTACTCCTCACAGATGAATGGGAAATTATGTGCGAAACTTCACTCAGCTTACTTATATGGCTGCATTTATTCAGTTCATAAAAACAAAGAAGAGTTAAGAGAACTGGTGCCAAATTAATTGGTGTGGGCCATACACACCCAAAACAGAAATAAAATGTTAGTCATTTTCTCTGTGTATAAAAAAGGCTGTAGTAGCCTACTTTAAGTGAGTCTTTACTTTAGCCCCATGATTCCTTTGTTATCCAAGATAATGAGTGTAGATCCATTGTAGCAAACCATGTTGCACTGCTCCAATATGAATAGCACTCAGTGACAAAAAACCCTCAAAAACATTAAAGGTGCATCATTTTATTTATTCTGTGAGGTTAAAATTGCATGGACAGGTAAAGCCCTCAAAGATGAGATTACTTTCTCCAGCTTTGATGAAAAACCTTATTAGCGTGTAATTAATTGTTTTTCCAAAATGAGATCTGATTAAAATAGCTGTTGCATATTCACTTACAATTGTATCAATATCTATTTTTAAAGGGCCTCCAGAGGATGGACCACGAGTCATTTTCAGTGTGGATCTCTGGCATCCGAATGTGGCTGCAGCAGAGAGACAAGCTCTGGACTTCATATTCAACCCGGACCTCTGAATTTGCTCCTGCACTACCAGTATACAACATGTAGGGGTGCCTTATCTTAGCCTCGCTTGCTGTGGGTCATAAATCTAAATGTTAACATCATTCCAGCCAATGAATCACTGTGTGAATCTACTCTACGAATTGTACAAGCCATTAAGACCTAAGCTAAGGAGAGCGGAATAGTTTTAACTTTTCTAATGACATGACATGCTATGCTCATGAATGCTTGTTGCATGTGAAACCTGTTTCTCTTGATTACAGGACTTTGTTTTGAGCTGGTGCATGTGCTAATATGCCTTGAGGAAGAGCAGGCCTTTCGAATCAGCTCCATGAATAAGATGCTCTATTCAATGATCTATGGTTCAATTAACAAAATATGAACTTTCATATCTTTATTTTTGTTTAATTTGATGCCTTATTTTACCTTTTGGATACTGTGATTTCTTCTTCTTCTTACTATCATGTATGTATGTATCTATCTTGTATGTGTGTATCTATCAAGAATTGAATTTACATATTTGTTTGTTTGTTCTGATAAGCATTTTCACTGTGGTTTACATATGACATGTACTACTCACGAATATACAAGCCAAACCCTCAAATTATATGCAACAAATAAACCTGTATTGCCTGAGTGCCATTATTAATTGTAAAATGTAAGATACTATGATAGGTTCTTCCTTTGCTCACAGTATAACTGCTCTCTGCATGACGTGCTCTATTCTACGAGCAAGCAGAGATCATATATTGTTGTTACAAGACAGAGATAAAAGCTGGAATGGACAGTTTCAAAGGAACAATACATATGCTTGTATGAATATGGAGCAGGCCTGAATTAGCTGAGGGACTCTCGAGAGACAAATTTAGTTTAAAAAGGCAATAAATCAACAATAATGATCAAGTGGTATAAATGGTTGGTTCATTTTACTGCCCATTTAATCTACGGTGTTGCTAGTTTGTAATTAAAATAACAAGGCTGTAGTTACAGGGTAACAAAACAAGAAGTCCGGGAATTAAGGGGCAACAATGTTGTAATTATGAGAGATTTATAAGGTAGTTATGGTGTATCTTTTTGTCGTAATTACTGCATACTTTTTCTATTAATGACATGTATTGATGCACAGGTTGGAAAAAGCTGAACTGAAGATGTAACCTATAATAACTTGTTTTTATTTTAAGTATCCTCTCAGATATTATAGTAGGTAGTAGTAATAGGTAATAGTAATATATAGTAGTTGTAGGTAGTAGTTAAGTAGCAGGTAAGATTAGAATGAGCTAACTCCAAATATTCAGTTATGTGTTTTTTTTAATCATGTGGTTTATAAACCATGTATGAAGAGGGGCATCACTGTCAAAAAAGTTTGCTAACCTGAGCTTCATGATGAGTCATAATGCAGCTGGACAGAACGCAGCAGAGCTCATAGAATTTAGAATGTCAGAGTCATAAAGGCAGACTGACCTGGAACCAGACTCAGACTCACACTTTAATCTCTGATCGCTGTACACCTGCACATTGAGACAGAAAACTCAC
>OMOV01088048.1:9274-20198 GCA_900312565.1 Beryx splendens | reverse complement strand
CGCTGCAAGAATACTACATGCTGCAAATGAGAGGACCCATCATGGCATCCGGCGCAAAGTTTAACTGGCTGACAAATGAGTTACAGGGCCGAAAGCTGAAATATCACAGTGACACACATTAACATCAGAAGATCCTGTGTGCTGAACTCACCCCAGCCATTTTCCTACAAAATAGATGGTGGTTTAAAAAAAATAAATCATTAAATAAAAAAACAACAACAACAACTATCTAATGAGGGCTCTGTGGTCAGTTGGGACTTTGACCAGAAGTACCATCAGGTCAGTCATTTCTGAAGTGACGTTTAATGTACAATGAGAGTGTCCAGCGGTGCTTACAGTCACTCACATTGTGTCTCATTGGAATACGACGCTCCCGGGCTTGACGCACTACAAGCCGATGCACAGTGAGTGTCAAACATTGTCCTTTTTTGCAGAATTGAGCTTTTTGAGTGTTTGTTCATTTATGTACAGTATTGTAATTTGACAAATCCTGAGAAAAGCCTAAAATATTTCTTCCAAGTGCCTGCTTTCCCCTTTGGGAGTTGAAGCCAGCCACAGTAAGTGATTGTCTTTGCTGTACAATTGTCTCTTTACAATTCAAATGGATAGATAATGACATATGAATACATTCTGCCCTATTACTCTGCTTTTCTCGCTTAAAAATCATCATTGTTTGTGAATGAGCTGCAGGTCATGTTAGGCAGTTCTAAACGATGCAGAGTTCCTAACTGATCACTTTATTGACTGTGTTGATGAGTATTTTTAGCTCATAAACGAAGCCAAGAGTCAGAGGTTGAATAAGCAAGCTGTAGTCAAATCACTGAATTTCTGCTTCATGCTAAGATCAGTAGGACGCTCACCCAAAAGAATGCTGTCAATCTGATTGGAAACTTTGTAGTTGATCAAACGCGTCCAAACCGAACTAGTATAGCCCAAGCCGCAACACAGCACTTGAAGTCGATGGTATTTTTAGTGCAGTTGGAATCAGATCTTTTCAACAAAAATATTTCCAAGAGGCTCGAAGAGGTTGAATCATTTTGCCCAGTGCAGACCAGCTCATGAAGTCTGGCAGATGAAAGATTGGATATTAAATGACTGATCGTGTTTCTTGAACTCTGGAAATTACGTAATTGTGCAAGAAAGGATAAGATGCATCACAAAGTGCACATCAAGTCAAAACTGAAAGTCAGTGAAGACAGAGTATGAAGGATCGGTCGGCCCTGCTGAAGGCTGCCCCGCTTGACAGTGTATTAGCTGAGTAAACACAGGCCTATTTTTTATTGAGGTACCTAAGAGGCTGTTTACACTGCCTGTATAATAGCCAGTAAACAGCACAAATGGACTAAGGAAATTGTGTTTTGTTGGTAAATTCCAGGCACCTAGATTTTATAGATTCAAACTCTAAGTATGGCATCATAAAACAGTGTTTATAAACCATTTAATCTATGATTAAAGCCAAATACGTTATTAGAGGTTTTGATCTTTTTAAAGCTTGACTGATGCTTTATTAGGATTAAACAGCATATTTTCGTCATCCTAAAATATGCGATGCCGATGACTGAAACGATAATCATTGTCAATACTACCTATTGTTGCTTCCACCCCCACCCCCCCAAGGAAACGATAATAAAGGCAAGAGAAATTACAGAGACATGAAGGATGTGAAAAGCAGCGAGACAAGAATAACAAGTGAAAATGGAAACCTGCGGTGTTAGCCAAATGGTCCGGTGTAGCTGTGAGCCAGGATAAAGTAGCTGTTTCCCTGGTAGTGCTGGGCTAGATTACCGTCACATCACAGGCTCATGAGCCATGACATAAGAATGCTTATGAAACTCACACACACACACACACAATACATAGCACTTGCTTCTGAATGAAACAGGAGACACGCAGAAATTACTGGAACCTCATGGATCCTCGGCCAGCGCAGTGAGCCTGAAATTCCCTGCTGACCGATTTATTGCTTTTGGTGCTGTACATGTGAGTGTGTACTGTTATTGAAGAGCGTCAAAGATTTAAACAAAAAACATTTTGAAATTTCAGATGTTGTTTTCCCATATCAAAGACTAACAAGGGCTAAATCTGCTGAAATCAGAAGAGGGCTTTGGACACACACACACACACACACATACAGTAGATCGACACAGACTTGAACACTGTGCACTGACAAGGCTAGAAAAGCGGTGAAGCAAGAGAATGAAGAGAAGCAGGGTGTCAATTATCTGTCTTGCTCCAAGTGTAACAAACTCCAGAGAACAGGTTGGGATGCTAAATGCAGGAGAAAGAGGAGAGCCAAAGGGGAGAGGATGTCTTCCCACATGGTCCTGTGCTGAAGTGCAGGCTGTACGATGAGCACCTAAGGCTCACCAGCCCGTATATACAAGGTGCCACTGCTGGTTAAGCGGTACAGTCTTCTCTACTCAGGCATTTGTAGGCAGCTGACCTGCAGTGACCCAGACTCCAGCAGCTGTTTTACAGTAAAGCGCCGAGCGTGGCCGATAAGATCCTTGCTGCAAAGCTGTTTGTTTGTTCTGCCTTCTAGGAAAAGGTGCATTCTGAATCATCACATACCAACCGCAAATACAGACATACACACATATGTGATCACACACACACATGCACACACACACACACACACACACACACACACACACACACACAGACAAACAGAAAGCTAGATACACACACGCTGGTGCAAACATCAATACGAATGAAAGTGAAAAGGAAAATGTGGGATCTGGGATTTATTTTATGAATTTGTTTATTTATACAGGGGCAATGCATATCAAAACACAAGTCTCACAAATAATGAGAGATGATGCCAGATTTAGCTAATAGCTATTTTCCAACTGTAGCATGGGTTCTTAAATCATGGAGAATAAAATAAAGTGCAGCCATTGAAAGAGCTCTTTGTGCAAAAACATGCAGATAATGAGGTTACTGTAAAAATGCTAAAATGAGTTGTGGGCAGAACAAACACACAATTGATTAAGCGTGGAAATACTTCAGATGAAGATTAAGAAAAATGACTTCTTAAAATGATCTTGTTGAATCAAATTATAGAACATAATGTGGCTATTTTATTATGGCGCATTAAACAAATCTGGCATATCATTACTGTACATTGAAAGCACATGCAGAAACTTTTGTCCGCCTCACCTGAAAATAGGGATTTATATGAAATGACGCTGAAATCTCTTGAAGCCACTTCTGTGATCGATCCCTTTATTGATGACAGGTACAAGCAGGGATGCTGCAAGTCGTCCTTTTCTCTTGAAATTCTTGAACAAGCTATGTGTAGCGGCCAGTGGCTGCATTTCACACCCCGAAATCTTTCAGGCTTCTCTAATTTTGTGCCTTGGCTTTGCATTTGACTGCTCCAAGACCCCCGGGATGCTTCATCAAAACCCTCTACAGAACAGTGTGCTGGTGTGGTTCTGCGGATCAGTTTTATTGGGAACAAAATATTTTGTTTTCCTGGAAATGAGGTGATTTGTTATTGGTCCACTTTGTTAAGACCCCCGTTAACCTACCTACTGCGGGCATGCACACAGCAGACACACACACACACACACACACACACACACACACACACACACACACACACACACACACACACACACACACACACACACAAACAGACTACACACACACACACACACACACACACACACACACACACACACACACAGATTTGTTCACTTTCAAAACATGCAATCAAGTTCATAAACATAAAAGCTGGCATTGTTACACAGACATACTCTTAGACACCCAGAGGAATTTACTGTGAGGACCCCCCACTGCGTTCCAAGCAGAAAAATAAAACCGCTACTCTGCCATTGAGTTATTTCATATGCTTCGCCCTCTTAGTCTGCACATTTTACAAAGGTGTCAAATGGCACGCATTTCTGCTCGCTGCTGTCACAGAGAAACACTGTAACTGCAATCTTGGTGATTTTTCATCTTTTTTTCTTTTACTTGAACCGAGGGTTCACATCATTCTTTATAGGTAGAGCAAGCTTCAGGACTCGATGGCCCATAAAACTGGATCAAATTCTCAAAACTGCCTGGTCATTAAGGCTGAATATGTGGCTGGTTTTATTTTTTCTGAATTTCAGAGAACTTTTTTTTGAAGATTTGTTTTTCATCTGACAGCAGCATATTACTTATAACACCCTCAAGTAAAATTCAATTCAGTTAAACCACGTTGCATTTTCACTTTCAGACAATAACAGCTCCAATTCAAAACTTCATTTAAAGCTGCAACAGAGAAGAGTGTCTCATCCGCTTTAATTGAGACACCTTAGATTCACTCTGTTTGCCCAAATGATGATGGGATATTCACTCTGAACTAAACTACAAATGAACTACAAATGTAGGATGTCTTGATTGGTCAGTTTTACTTGATTTATTTCAGCAGAAAAAGTCATTTGATTCAGAAACAAGAGCGTTGGGCAGTTGTTGGTTGTCCGTACAAAGGAAAGGTATAATTAAAGTTAACATTTAAGCGTATTACTTACCTTCTTGCCTACAGTGTGCCTAGAGAAACTGAGGCCAGCTCAGCTGGGCGGTATGGCCAAAGGCAATGCTATTACTTAATAGTATTCAGCTATTTGCTGTCATCTATACATACATGCTATAAACATTCACCATGATGGAAAAGTCACGTTGACCTGACAACACTTTCATTTCCATTGTCCTAGATCTGTTTGTGGGTGCATAACAAAGAGAACCCATGTTATCACAATACGTAAGACAAGCTAATCTTTTTTCCACACCAGGCACAGGAGGCCACTCAATAGATGGCATGTCTGAAACCTGAGTTAGGGTTTTTGCTCGGGGCAGTGAATAGAGATTGGTTGCAAAGCAGTTATTAAGTGAGGGGTTACAGATATTTGAGTTAGGCTCTCTAAGGAGTTCCAAGGTGGGAATAAGAGATTTTCCATCGCCTCTTGTAAAAAGAAAGGCACAAAGGTGTTCACCAAGTTTTGTGTTGTCCTAGTGAATGCAGGCCTGTGAGCTGAAGTGCTAAAGAAGAGAACACATTTTTGAAATGCTTTGCCCAACAAAGATGCTGACATTGTTTTGATGTGTGGCGACAAAGGCTGTTTCTCATGGACCATTAATGGATTTTGTTGAAGAAATTGAAAGACAACTCATTGTTGTACAGCAGTGCTTTAGTAGGGCAGTGAGTCTGCAGCCACACAAAGGGCCCAAGTGCATATGTATACCAGTAAACTGCATGTTAATAGTGCCATCAAGACCAAAACATACAAAAGTGGTCAGTGTTTACTCCTGCACATTTGAATTGTCTGTATGGTCCAGTTACTCAAAAAAAGATGTAATTTTACCATCACAATGAAACACTAAATGCATGCACGCGCATACGCATACATGCATGAACACACAGTGTACACTCATGCATTTAGTCTCGCACATGCATGTACAGACACACACATTCAGAACTACAGACAGACACACACACACACTCAGAAACACTCACCTGCCTCTGATATCATGTGATTCTTAAAGGGAGGTGTTAGCCTTTAGGTTTTGCAGTGGCAGGTGGGCTGGCTCATTCCAGCAGGTGACTGTTCTGCCACTGTGCAGCCCTTGGAGAGCCTTCCACTTCCACAGGTAAAGACATTGCATTTATTCATTACTCCTTTTCCAATTTATCCATAACATCTGCTTCTATTGCCTTTGAAAACCAAGCACTTGTGCATATTATAATTTGCAGCGTCAAGCTATTGAAGTTAGTGTTAAATACGGGGAAAGATCAAACAAGATGTGAAATATGCATAGTATATGAGGGAGGTATCGTATATAGTATGTACTGTATGTGTTGTGAAACATTTTTTGGTCTTACACATGGGTCTAGATAGTAAAAAAGAGTAGTCATATGTATGTTACTTTTCACTGAGAATAAATACTCTGGGAAATAGTGTAAGTATTAACTGCGTGTTGATAAAGGTGCATTCAAGAACATGGACTAACTAACAGTGAACTCCATATTCCTTTACAAAGTCAGTGAGGGGTTGTTGGGTGTTTTGAGACAGGTTGTCATGCTGAGGTGAAAAATCTGAGGCAACCTATAAGTAAAGTTGTGGACAACAGAACAACTGGTAATCTGAGATACAGTATATGGCAGCAGCAACACAATGCTTGAACGGTTTTACAAAAGCAGCAACAATGAAGATGTGGTCAAGGTGATAAGTAGAGTTTGTGATCGGGTTTCACCGTGAAATCTGGTTGAACTTAGAATCATGACAGTAAAAGATTAGCACTACACATACAGCAAAGAACCTGTATTTGTATTGTATTTGTATAAAATATGTAATATATGTAATAAATTCAGGAGGAGCAGTGTAATAAGGGAGAGCACAGTGTGAATGTATGAGGTGACATCACTGCTGACAGAGCAGGAAAGACTGTGTTTCATAAATATGCGTCTATTGATCTTTCAAACAGTGCACCACAGGCAAATAAGGATTGTAGGATTCTGAAGGTCAAGCCGCTCCTCAAGAAAATGACACAGTAACAGTTACCAGTCCTGTGTCAAGGCTTGACATAATTTTAAAATGGTAAGCTCGCTGCTACAGCATAAAATGACTGATCTAAATCCAGTGGCACAGTGACAAGCATACTGTAGGCCCAACATAGAGAGAAGTTTCTTTATACACTGAGGAACAGCCATACTGACATAGACATTATATCCAGTGGAGGTAACCACATGCTCCTATACCGGACGCTTAATGAAGGCCATGCAGCTTCCCAACATTAAGCAATTTCTGATGAAGCAAAACCAAACACAGGTGCTTTGGTCTACTAGGCACTTTGAAGCTTGGGTAAACCATTAGCCTTTATAATATATATATTTTTAAAAAATAAGCTGGAACTCCTGACCTGATACTGCAAAAAAATAAAATAAATAAATAAATAAATAAATTAGTCTTATTAATTTAGTCTTAAAACCTTAATTCTCTTAAAACAAGTGAAAAAGTCTGGCGATGGTTTAAGATCATTTCTTGATTGGAATGCAATTCAATTTATCAAGAATTTTCATAAATCAAGAGTAATTTTCTTGATAATAGTGAAGTGTCCTGCCTTATTCTACCATTTTTCAATGAATTTCACACCATAGGTTTGGAAACAAGTGGAATAATCTCACCCCACTGTCAGAATTGCTCAGATGTTTTGAGAAAACTGAGACTTTAAGAATGAGTAAGAGACTAAAGGAGTACTTTCTGCAGCGTAGCACTTGTGAAGGTCAGCAGGGGTGAGAGAGCGCCCAGGGCAGAGCTGAGACTGGCCACCCGTGTATATGGTTCTATTCCAGTGAACCACAGATGGGTGGCACAATGTCATTTGCAGTAAGTGAGCATGTAATGGAGTTGTAAGGGCCTCAAGCAGTAGAGGAAATAAGCCAATTGCCCAAGTTGTTTCCAGAGTTCATCTCTTTATTCCTATTATCATGAAGCGGAGTGGGTGACTAACCCTATTTCTAACTATTGAAAACAAGAAACACTCAAAAAAAAATATCAGTGCTAAAGAAGAAGTAGATTTCTATTCTTTTTTCTCTCTGAGTGTACTGGGAGCTTTGTGCTAAAGGGCATGGTCTGCTTTGGTTGTAAGTGGTTGTTCAGTGCGGTATCTTGTTTTGTACACAGTGCTGCTTGTTTCAAGTCATAAGCTCTCCAAATGGGCAGCGTGAATATGGAGAGAACAGCTCAACCTAGTGGGTCGACACAACAGAGGGAACTATGAGGGCCGTCTGCTGCAACAGCAAGGGGGGAATTATGGCTCTGTGGAGGGGAGGACACTGTTTCAGTTGTGACTAATGAGAAAATGGGTGAAATCATACGCCTTAATAAAAATGATAATGACTTAATTACTGTTGCTTGTTGATGAAAATGTAATGCGCTTAATAATTGTGACGCCAGTTTGCATAATTTCCAGGAAAATTGCCATACACCGTAGATTGCGTTTGGTGGAAATTCCCATTCAGTATTATGAACTACCGTGCAGTAATTAATGTTCAATTCTGATTAAAAAGGTGGTACAATATACTACCATTTTAAGCTCTATTTAAGGAAACATTACCAGCACCTTGTTATGCTTTTATGAAGGCCTGACCCTCCAGATACTTTCACGCTCAAAACCTCTCCAAGAACAGTTATATCAAGTTAAAATCTTGGAAGAGAAACCGAAGGATTAATGGTTTCTTTGAAGTTGTGTTTATGAGACACGGTGAGCCAACCACATGAGACAAGATATAATTATCCCCATAGTGCAATGCATTATACGTCTCCGAGTTCTCCTAATTAACTGGTCTGCCCATGCTAAGATCCTTGAAGGGCTCGGTGTATTTTATTTTTACTTTCTTTGTTGGAGTGACAACGTATGTATCTTCATTATGTTAAGTTGTTAAGCCTGAATTCAGGAAGATATAATTAAGGCTCTGAACACAGTAGGACTACTGTGGTACCTTGAGGCCAGTAGCCCCAACATTGAATTACTACTTAAAATACTGCATGAGTAAATTATATCCATAAAACACTCTCAATTGTATAATTTACTAAATCAAATTATTGTATATTTACGACTCTTCATATTGTGTGTTTTAGTTATATTGGTAGTTTTTAACTTCTTTCAGTGAATATCTTTTATCCTTTTTCTTTACTGTACTCAAACCGAGATTTACAGCACTTGTCCAGACTTATATGAGCAGTAAAATCCAATCGTTTAGGATTGTGGAATTATACAACAATAACACTAAATCTCATTGTCATACTGTTACATAAACAGCAAGGGACTGGAGGAAGCTGACTGCTTAAATGGCTCTAAAGCAATTGTTTGACATACAGGGATATAGTCCCATTGAGGCTGTAGCATAGCATACTAAAACTGAAATAACACTGTATTTCCCCAAAAATCTGGTTTATACTTTATATTTGCAGGGCAGGTTTGGGAATCGATTCCAGATTGATGGCCTTTGAACGCTGCAGTAACTGTATATTCATTAACATCTTTTCATGTTCCAGTATAAATGTTGCTTCTTTCTGCTTTTGTTGATATCAGGCTATTTAGGCAGGGATTATGGGAAGTTGATAGGACATTATTTCTATGACCTCATGGAGTGAGTTCCACTCTCTGGCAGTGGGGACGCTAGTTGTAGCCAGGAGGAAGCAGAGTCTGTGACCGGAGCCCAGTTCACTCAGTCAGATAGCGGTGATTCAAACCCCATTTGTTTTGGGCGTAGAGGATGCTCTCAGTGGTTTGGCTGTGATTGATCCTTCCTCTGCCCGTGATCGCACCATGACACTGTTCCAGTTTCCACATTCATTTTTCCCCTGCTAACTTAGACCAGTTCAGTCCTGTGGCGCTTCCTTTATTGGCCCTCTGACAACTCTTTGGACTCCACCCAGAAAAAAAAAAAGGTCTTGGGCCATTGCTTTGGACAACAGCAAACCTCTGCATGGAAACATTATTGTATGTTTACAAAGAGTTCAACGTTACTGGGGCAAAGGCATCCTACTGTGGTACAACAGACCGCCTCTCACTAAACAGATATTGAAATAGGAATTAAACTGCAAAAGGCCTACTGTACCTGCACTGTTTGTTGCACGATTTAAGCTTTAACATAAACAAATACAAAATAGCTTCATACGGCGAACTACAGCATTGTAGTTACTTTGATCAACTAATAAGTGTAGCATTAACTAAACAGAGGAAATCAAACTTTTTACATGCACTGCAGCCTCAGTGTTACTTTACCTTTACAAAAGGAATTACTGTCTATGTGGACTACTAGCACTTTAGATGACCTTGGTTTGTTCTGCATAATAGAACTACATGATACTTCCAAGTAGCTTTGGACAATACAAAATAGCAGTCCAAGCATGGTCTGTTGCGATGGGTTTTGCATCTCTAGGCAACTGCCCCATTATGATTAAATGTATTGACACAGTGCAAAGAGGCAGGAAAAAGAGAATCATACATGGTAAACATTCCCAGATTGGTATCTTAAAAATAGACCTTGAGAGCAGTCAAAGTACACAAAAAAAAAAAACTAAATGGGAGACAAAATATGAAAGAAAACACGTGAATGAAATTATGAGGATAACCCGCAATGGAAAAAAAAATCAGGCAACATTCAGGCAAGAGTCTCTCTTTCCCTTGTCAGCGTTCTTTTGCCTTGTCTTGCTGTTCTTGTTGTCAACAAAGTTCTCCCCGTAATGTATTTGTATTAGATGTTACAGCAGGGTGGTGAGCAGAGGTTGGGGATTTCCAGTGATCAGCCAATCTTTTTGATACACGGAAGACTCCGTTGTTAATTATTTCCTCCAACAATAACAGCTGGAAAAAAAAGGCGGAAAGTGGGCAAGCCTAGTTTAGGTGAATGGAGGGTCATGTGGCCCATCTTCTGTATGAGAGCATCACATGGAATACCCGTTTTGGAATATTTTGAATGATCTTTGTAGAAGTGGCGGTGACAGCTCGCTAAACTAAACAGACTTTAAAAAAAAAGACATTTTATAACCATTGACTATTTTCCGTATATATTGGCAAGAGTTTTATCATCTCTACTTCTAATTTGGTCTCAAGCGTCCTTTTCCAACTGTGGAAACACATGCAGTCAAAGGTGAAACAGGAGCTCAGTGGAAGTAGCATCACTGCAGCAGTACTGTACCTCACATGACCCCATCAGCTCTACTCTATTCTATGTATTCTATTGTTATTCTTGTCTTACTACACAATTGGGTGAATAAACTGTGTGTGTGAGTGTGTGTGTGTGTGTGTGTGTGTGTTTTGCATGAGTGTGTGTGTGTTTTGTGTGTGAGTGTGTGTGTGTGTTTTGCGTGTGAGTGTGTGTGTGCTTTGTGTGTGTGTGTGTTCTGTGTGTGAGTGTGTGTGTGCTTTG
>OMOV01088047.1:0-15679 GCA_900312565.1 Beryx splendens | reverse complement strand
ACACACACACACACACACACACACACACACACACACACACACACGAATGAAAGAATTTTATTTCAAATAGCAGGGTCTGGATCCAGTTTCTGCATTTTTCTGCAGCGACGTTATATTTTACCTCATCTGCTGTCACAACTGCAGCGCAGTGGAGCATGTGGGGTAGGATGTGACGTCCCTCTCCCCATCTTTGAGACAAAATAACTCCCTCTCTATTTGCCTTGGACATGTTGGAAAGCACTCCCGTTTTGTAACAGACAGATGTAAAGAATTTTATACTCGATTTTGAAAGATCCATCTCGAATAAACCAGGGAGATATGGACAGAAATGTGAAAATTGTTACAGCCAGCGCCGGATCTCCTTTACAGTAAGTACAAACAGAGCATTTCCATCGCTGATAGCAGCAGCAGCAGCAGCAGCAGCAGCAGCAACTGCAGAGCTGCATCTCACAGCACAAAACCCATCAGCCCTTGTCACAGATGATACAGTAAGGGGAGTATGGCCTGCTGCGAGCGGGGTGTACTTAATAAAATAGCCACTGTGTGAGAGAAATCTAGGCCAAAGCAATATTTCTGTTTACCACTATTTACCCCTACCATGCACACGGAGGTGCTTCTTGGGAAAACAGGCACAGTATCTGGAAAAAAATCCTGTTCCGCCTTATAAAAGCTGCTGTGGAAATCGATCTCTCTTCTTGTCTTGTCTGGACGACAATCTCCAATATGCTGCCATCAATAAAGTCAATTTCCCCTCCGTCATTCTTTAATCACTCACATAAACAGTTTTTAATCAAATCTGCAAACATCAATGAATTTCTTCCCCCTTCAGTCGCTCCGTGCCCCTCTCACCCCCAATTTCTGTTTTCTGTCTTCCTTTACATGTCAACTCTTTTTCTCTCTCCCATTCCCCTGCCTTTGTATGCCTCCTTTATTCTCCTCCTGCCTTCCCCTCTCCAAGGAAACCTGCTTAATACCATTTTTAAAAAATGAAAAAAAAATGCTATTAGATGGGTTTTAATTGTCTCAATTTTTGTGCTTGATGAATTTCTTTCCTTTTCTCCTCTTTCCTCTGCAAATAATACAACTCTGAAGAGGATACCTCGTGTAGTGAAGACATTAAGGGGAAAATGAGGGGCCGGTTTCTCAGACGTGGATTAATCTAATCCTCGTCTAATACACCACTGAGAAAGAGAACTTTGGCAAACCTAATTCTGTGACACCACTCCCGAATCTCATCGAATTTAAAATCTTATAAACGAATTCTTTATTAACAGCATGTCGTTTGTTTGTGTAAGTTTACACGTTGCTTTTTATGAGGTTGTTTATGAGTCCAACTGATTTGAAAACATTGAATAGAATAAAGTCCAACATCTCTTGAATTTACTGGTTGAATATTCCACAAAATTGAATCAAAAGAACTCTCTCTCTCTCTTTGTTTTTCTCCCTCACTCCTTTCATTTGCTTAATATATTAATCTATTCCCTTTTATCCATGTGAGATTATATCAGACCTTTGCTGTATCACTGCAGTAGCAGGCAGTGTCACCGCCATCGCTGTGATTTCTTACACTTCCTTTATAGAAGAGGTTGAATGAATCAACTAATCATGATGTTACTATTCAATACATTTACAGTTCAGGCATTTAACTGACACTCGCAGCAACTGTTCATCACATCAGATCTATCTGTCCATCTTTGCATTTAAACTGAAACTATTATCAGGCTAGGAATGTAACACTTGCATTAATTATTTATGTGGACATGATCTCAAACTCATTTTTCTGTTTACTCCCTAAACACATGAGACTGCTTATGCATGATGCGGGTGCTGTTCTTTGTAATTGTTGAGTCTGACAAACTGTAAAACATCTAGGTCTGCAAGGCTTTTGTAATTATGTGGCCTCTGCGCAAGATTTTCCAGCCAATATTAATGCACAAGAAATGTCACAGATGATCACTGTAGTGAGCTATGAGCAATATTTGCATCGCTGCTGGTCGATCAAGCCTTGCAAGTGACTGTGAGCTCATCTGTCCTTGACACAAGTATTGGATCTATACTGCACTGCTGATGTCTATCATTCTTTGATGTGAGAACATTGCCCCCTGCTGATTCCCTTTTGCATACTATGAGAGGGCTGAAGGGGGATCGGCGAGCCAAGTTGATTGACAGAGAACATGTGGCGCGGGGTCACTCATACACGGTAGCAGGATCACTCTGCGGTTTCCCAACAGGTTCACTCCACTCTCATGTCGCAGCCTCGGTGTCATTTCCATGCGAGTCTCATCTGCAGCAGCAAACGTATCACGCCGACGGACGAGCCAGCGGTGCCTGTTTTGCGTTCCCCAAACCAAAGGGGTTGGAAAGATCACATGCAATAAAGCCCAAGTACTCTCAATAATTCATCTGTGTCTCCAATCAACATTCACCGCACACCAAAAGCATACTAGTTGGTTCAGTTCATCCTGACAAGGCTTGTTCTCGCTGCCGCATGAATGGCACACAAAGAGGGGGTATCGCTAATCCTGATGCACACACAGAGAGAGGGGAATAAATTCAGAAGACACAGCTTAATCCTTACTGTAAATTACATGCTTGTATCCTGGTAATAGATCAGAGAGCAGCTGTCAGGCAATCCGTAGAGCTAAAGTTCATAAGTTCAAGTATGTATCATACTTCAGAATACCATGTGGGTCTCATTCCATCTGTAAGCCCGTAAGGCCATATAAGTCATGGTGGTTTTTATGTATCTTTATGTATATCAGTTGAGTCATTCGACGTAATGGTTAACAGATTCACAGTAAGTGGTAGTGCCTCGTGAGAAACATTGGTATTCCAGCAGCAGCCCTGCTTGCAACTGATGTTAATCTGTATTCACACAGTCTGTTATGTCAGATGAAAGCCTTCAATTAGCAGTCAATTCTATTCAGTATTTCCTATCATGCTACCACTATTTACATTCTCTCTCGGCACACAAGACAAGCTCCCCGCCCGACAGTTGCAGGAATCACTCCTGGTGAGAATATGAGTACCCCTGCTGTGAACAAAGTGTGAAAACAAGTGTTTTATAGTAATCAGAGTCACGGACTGCTAATGCCTTCCGCTCCCCGCCTCGTGGCTGTAGATGTGAGGAGACACAAGTTGAAGTGTCATCCTTTCTGTCTTAACCCGGGATGAAAAAAAACGGAGACTCCGGCGAGCGGATGAAACATCGCCGATGCTTTGATTCGAAGCCTCATGCTGGGGGGTCTGCGCAGCCCCTCAGCGTGGTGCTTGTCCCCTCACCAGGTGTTCTTAGTGGAGATGAACCGCTGATTGAATTTTGCTCTACTACCCGCATACCCACATAACACCACTGGATTCACGGTATTTGCTTTCAAACAATAACTCCCTGCCTGTTTAACGCGCTTAAATAGCAGGACCGGCGCATCAGTCCATGATAGTATTGACTTAGTATTCATGCGGGTGGCATCATGCTATTATTGTGTCCTGACAACCGCTGCCTTGGGAAATCATTTTTCCAAAGATTACAAAGCATCAGCAGTAGGCCTCTTCTCCTGCAATTCAACGGCTAAATTCCGACTGAGATGTTGAGGTGCATCTCAGTTCCTTTGTTGGTCCGGTTTGAAGACTTTCATTCAGCATCATCGTTATTAGCACCGAACTGTGGTAATATGGGGGGTCAGGCACATAAAAGGACAGATTTGCAAAGCCAAGAGCAAGACAGTGGGAGTCCATTTTAAATGATAAAAGAGCCCAAGGCCAGTCTGCACCTACCCTGCTTCTCCTCGGCCGTGTGTCTTGCTGGGTCAGCCCAATAGCTCTACAGGTCAGCTGAATTTCTGGCTGACACCCCTGCCAGGAGCGGCTAAATGAAACACAAAGTTAAATGTTTTTCATAGAATGTGGTGCATCGATGAAAATTATTAAAATGTTATTGTGTTCAAACCACAAGACTGGGCAGCTAACCTGCAGATACGACAACATGAGAAATGTAACAATGGCTCTGGCAGCAACGAGAGGAAATCATTTGAAAAGTAGGCTAAATACTGTGAACAGACAAATTAGCTAAAATATATTAATGACAAAGATGACCTGCTTTGCTGGATTACTCTTTACTGGACCTTGAAATTAGCTGCACCCTAGAGGCCTGCCCTGACTTCTAATCCAACAGCAGAAGGTGCTGCCCTTCCACTGCCACGTGTGTAATGGATGTGCAGCACACGTACAATACAAAAAGCGGGAATGTAAATGAAATGTAACATTAAGGGCGGATCGACGTAGTTTCAATAAAACAAATGTGGACAAAGCCTATGGATGGACTAAACAGCCTTGGGGCGGTTTGATTAGGGAGTCATACTGTGTTGCTGTATTCTCTCAAATGCAGTCAAATTGAGCTTAGTCAGACTTACATACTTTGGTATGGAATGTAGCCAAACAAATTAACTTACATTCATGTGAAATGATCTTTCTGGCACTGGCACTGCAAACACTTTTGCTCATCGTCTTTAGCTCCCTCTATTGTATTGCTACCTACATCCTACTTAGTGGTTTTTGCAAACCCTATCCATAATCTCGTCTTGATTTTTTTCCCGGTGATTATACTGCTGCAACGCTGCAAACTCCCCACGGGGATCATTAAAGTTTCATCTTGTGTCGGGGGCAGTGTTGCACCTCAAAGCAGAGGAAATGTAGGCTGCACACTCCACCAATCAGCGGCGAGCTTACTCGGACGCCCTGCCAAAACAATCAGGCAGCAGGATAGCCCATTGGCGAGACGGTGCAACACACTTTGGGTTTAGGAAAGACATATCCATCTATTTTAAAGACTTTTGTAAATATTTACGCTATGAACGTCGTCGGGGTAGTTAACTTGAAACCTCGTTGAGTCGATGTGACGTTACTGTAACGTTAGCTAGCGCTTGTTAGCTAGCGTTAGCTCGGTGCTGGGCCCGGTGTCAGATGCTAGCTATCGCTAGGTAAGTTAGCTAACCTACGTGTTTGACTCGCGTTTGCTTGCTAATTAACGCTACCCGGTAGCTAATGTTAGGCTGTAAACGTTGTACAAACCTACCTACCCGAAAGGCATGAAAAGCAGTTGTTAAATAGGTTCGCATCAGGTCTACCAAGGCAACCAAGAAGAGAAACTGCTGGGAAAGCGAGCGCCAGTAGCGCGTCAGATGTGTGTATCAGCAGGGACGTTGCGTGGTTGATAACCTAGCACGAGCGATTACCTGCAAAAAAAAACATCCACCAAACTGGACAAAACATTGGATTTAGTCGGGTTTAAGTCGGGCTCGGCGGGATCGCTGACCCCTCAGAAAAAGATGAAGAAGAGGAAGGAGCTCAATGCTTTGATCGGACTTGGGGACAGTAAAAGGAAGAAGACCAAAAAGGGGTCCGGTCACCGACTCCTCCGAACCGAGCCTCCGGACTCGGAATCCGAGTCAAGTTCGGATGACGATGAGTTCAACAACATGAGCAACGCAGCTCCATTTGGAAAGTGAGTGGTCGATATAACGTTAATCAATATTCCTTGTAATGGCCATGACACCCGAGACGTCTCCTGAAAATATCTGCCATCAATAATGAATGAGGGTCATGCAGTATTGATGTCTAACGTAACCGTGTTTCTTATTCTTTACAGAAGGAGTTACACGCAGTGCTGCAATGTCTGCTACCCTCTGTTCTTGTTCATCATACTGGCTGCCTGTGTCATGGCTTGTGCTGGACTCATATGGATGCAGATTGCATTGAAAGAGGATCTGGACTCACTGAAAGAAAAGCTGCACACGAGTAAGACACACACACACACGCACACACAGGCAGTTTTCACATGATGGTCATAAAAGCAGACTACCCTTTTGGTACTTATTTTTATGTCCCAGTTATGCAATCACGCAATCCTATAATCCATTGACTGTAACAATGTTGCTGACATATTGTTATGTTCTACCAGTGGAATCCAGCCAGAAAGTGTCATCGCATGAAATACCAAAACTAAGCGAGGACCTGAAAACCAAGCAGAAAAAGCTTGACGACATTGAAAGTGGAGACAAGGGGTTGAGCAAACTCTGGTCTAACCTGACTGAAATGAACAGAAAGGTAAGCTGCTGTTGTCTGCTTCTGGTTTTTTGACACCGCCGTAACGAACTAGAGCTCAAGGCACATTTTTCAGTGTTTCACCTTTTTAACTAACCTGAACCGCCCGTTTAAACTCTCAGTCCACCCTGGGTACGTTTACGTTGGTCTGGTTACGGTCTTATTCAGGTTAAGCTGTTTACGTGCATGTTTTATACACTGCATTTGTGAATCACTGTTTTCATGACTAGCACAGGATTATAATGCAGGGGAATTAAATGATGATCCCGACATAGTAAAATACATCTGTGTTCTTTTTTTCATGAATCGAGTTCCAAAAAACATTTTCCATTTAAACGTCAAACTCTTCAAGGGCATATGCGAATAAACCTGAAATCAAAGTGGTCAAGTAGATTGGTAATTGTATCTTAGAAGTGTAACTGAATCTTACAGGTGTGACTGAACGGTTTGTGACACTTTACTCCTTTAGATCAGTTTACTGGACTCTGCAGTCAGCCATTTAAAGGCCAACTTGAAATCAGCCGCGGATTTAATCAACCTCCCCACTACAGTTGAAGAGCTCCAAAAGGTAATGGCGGAGACAAAAGACAGGCTTCAGATTTGGCCTAATTATTCACTGAAGTTGTGCATCTTGTATGTTTTTTTTTAACCACCATTAAAGGCTTATGGTAAACACCCTGATGTGATCAATCAAATAATTAACCAGTGTGTTCTGGGGATTAATGATATTTATGTGTGATACAAATGTGCGGCACATATCTGTTCATATTTCACTTAATATTACAGGTGATGACTGACTGATCTCTCAACATTTTCTTTTCTTTTCCAGAGTGTCGCTACGATTGGCAGCACACTAACGAGTGTGCAACATGACGTGAAGACTATGCAGGCGGCCCTTGAAATTCAGAAGAAAGATACCGATGACTTGAAAAAGACAAAGGTAAATACAAGCCAGCATCACATTTTCCCCCATTAATAATTCTTTAGTATGTTTTTCATCTCATCAGCGGAGGACTGGCAGAATATGCACTGGCTTGATAACACGAAACAATATCAAATACACATCTTTGTCTTGTATATTTGATGTTTTCAGATCTTTGCGTGTCGGCCTTTGCTTGCACATGGTTTTACTTCGATCTTTTGTTTTTTTAATTGATCTTTTTATCTGTTGACTTATCTTTTTTTTTATTGTTTGGTCTTGTTACGTAACTGTAGCCTACTACACATGTATTACGATGAAAAATTTGGACATTTGACCATTTACGTTGTAGGATCAATCTATAATTGTGACCACTGTGCTAAAAGGCTATAGGTGCCATAGGTACCAGTCCCAAGATGCCTGTTTTCCATGAGCAGTGATAGATTTTATATGCAGTAACCTGCAGAATACTTAATGAGAACAAAAAGTTTCCCCACATTATGGATCTAGCGGAGTGCTAGCCCTAATACTATATCCTGCAGCCCTACAGCGCTACTCAGAACCGTTTTTTGATCTGTATGTTATGCTGCTAAAACATCAGTACGTTGTTCAGGGCAGCTGAGGAGTATCCACACAAGAATTGGAAGATGTGTTTCTTCATAAAAACAGATAGCAGTGCAAGCCTCATTCTTGGATTTAACTTGCACAAGGCTGGTGGAGTTTTCATGGACTCAAGTCAAAGCTGGAGTCTGCTTATGTCTCTGTTTTGTTTGACAATATGTCTTTTTTTTGTTTTGTTTAGCCCTCTACCCTCAGTCCAAATATTGCTGGAGGCTGCTACATTTATCGTTCATGTTTGAGTGTGTGGAGAGGGGTGTGCTAAAAAAAAACCTGCCAGTGCACGGTGCTTTGAACTCTGAATCACGCCCTAATTGAATAACTGCGGTCTGGGTGCTAAATCCACTACTGTCATTTCTCAATACCTGGCTATAGCGCATGTGGTGCATTTTCATCATTTCTTTTTCTTGCTAAGAATTGAGACAAAACTATTTGCATAAGCCCAAAATGTTTTTGTTGATTGACTGTGGCACGGATCCAAACAAAAAGCCCCAGTGAGTTTCACCACCGCCAAATTAATCCGTTTATTTGTGCACCCACGCGTGCATGCGTGTCTGCAATTCTTGTCAAGCTTGCATTTAAAAGAGTCAGAGGGTTAAGAGGGTCTTCTCATGTTTTGAATCCATGTGTCGGGTTTTCATTCATATTACATGAAACAAGTGCCAATCTCTATTTTGGGCGCTCAGGCGTTTAAAGTTTGCTAAGTAAAACTAGGTCAAATAGCTGAGACAGCTGGAGAGATTTTCCTCCACTTTATCCTTTAAAAGTAAAATAGGATGTGAGATCGGAACGGGGGATCAGACAGCTATAATGAGACTTCCACACATGACATCATCACACTTTTAAGCAAGTTATACAGTGAACTTAGTAAGTATGTGGAGAGTGATGAATTGTTTGCTGGCTGGAATCCATAGTCTTACTAATTTGGATTTTAAAATACACACTCTCAACCATATCCCGCAAACTATAAAGGAAGAGTTGTTTTATAGTTGGTTTATTACAGTCAAACATGAAAGAGTAAAGTAATCTTTTTGGGATGTAAGTGTTTGCTGCCTACCAGCCTAACCAGGACACCTTGTCGAAACGATCACATATATGGTCATGCGTCTCTTTTATTCGCTGTTGAATTCCCCCATTTGCACTTCTGTACGAAATTGGATGTCCATCACATAGACATCTAGTCTTACAGTTATTGCAGGCTGTATTATGTTGATTTATTTTATTGTCATATAGGACATAACAGACCTGAGAAAAGCTGTGAACGAGGCTAACAAGACAGAGGACCTGCATTATTCGTGGACAGACGAGCAGATCCACATTCTCCTCTCTACGGTCTCCAATCTCTCTCAGAAAGTGTCCTCGTTAGAGCGCGGCTCTGACCAAACAACAAAGCAGAGCGTGAGTAATATGAAGCTTACCACTTAATACTGCGTATAAAGAGTTGAAGCTTTGCAGCGCTGCACCCAGCGCAGTCAGTAAAAGTGCACTTACAGCATTTTTACATTTCATATGCCGTCTGCTTGATGAGCACCCTCCTCTTCATGGTTAACAATCAACCTTTTAACAATTCAAGGACTACGAGGCAACTGGGCTGCAGCCCAGCAATGGAAATCCAGCAACCGAACCAGTGAAAGAAGCTATTTCAACCAAAGTAACACCTGAGGCTGCACTCGGTACGGTATAGAATGAACCAGGTTATTACAGTGAGGCGTTTTTTTCTTTAGCTCGCACTTCGTTTTAATGTCTCTTTTCCTGTGTTCCCCACAGAGACGTCGACACCGCTGACGGACCCGCAGACAACGAGGCGTCCCCGGTTCTTGTCCGCTCCAAACCGCTCCAAGAGGAACGCTCGGACAGGATGCCCAAAGACGGTGTCCCTGCCTGGTGTCAGTTCTCTGAAAGGTGCACACTACTCCTCTTCAGTTTCACATCTTGGCATTCATTACAAATTTACAACTCCAGTGTGAATTTCAAAATGATTTTTTATAATAAGTAGGGATGGGACCATATGCATATCTCACGATTCGATTCAATACACTATATGGGGCTCACGATTTGATACAAGCACAATACAATGTAATAATTAAAAATTGCACTGTTAAAAGTATGATTATGCAGAGTTATGTTTATTTCTGAGCCACCAGTCTTTCTAGCAATGCCACTGACAGTGTAATGACAGTATAGTACAAGTGTAAATAATGTAATTTGGATGGAGATCTTGTGAATTTGTGATGGGCATGCCATCTCATTTGTGATTACTACAGCAGAATAAAATGTAGATAATGTCACAATTCATTTTTTCTGTCCGATATGCATTGTCACATTTTTTTGTATTGTGATACTGAGTTTTGATACATCGTCCCATCCCTAACAGTAAGTCTTTTGTTTTTTTGTTCTTCCTTCCAGATCTCGAGGACGTCTTCCAGCACACAGGCCTCGGACGTCGTTCAGTCGGAATGACCTACCAAGAGCTGCGGAAACTTTTTGGAACCTCGATTCCCCGCGGCCGCGTCATGGAGTGCTACGACCGAGACGGGGACCAGAGGTACTCACTGACAGAGCTGAGAGCTGCTGTAGGGTTGTGAGCACATTGTGATTGACAGCATTGAACAGTATTGAAAGCCAGCGGGGTCTGGCCTTCGGAGTGCCCGACCCCTTTCTGTGATTGCTGCACTTTTGTGGACTGAATATTTATCATACTGATTGTGGAACCGTGGCACTGGCATGCCCCCCTACTCACCTTCCTGGCCCATCTCACCTGAACCGTAGCCACAGAACGCAAGCTTAAATTTTAGAAATAATCCATATAAATGATTACTTAGTGACAGAATTTTCAGTTTTCTTATTTTAGCAAACCCGTTTATATAAAATAAATCATGGAAAAGGAGTGTTGTGAATTCTTTTGAATATTTTCCATACTCGTCTTAAATACCTAGACTTGCTATTTCTTGCACTTGTGTTTTCTGTTCTCACCAATCCCTGCCTCATCTTGATGTAACATTTTAATGTGTATTTAGCTTCTGTTAAGGCTGTAAGACTGTCAGTTCATCTGTGGCAGATGCACCCCCCACCCCACCCATCACCACACACTCACATGGTCCAGCTCACCTGAACCTTATTTACAGAACCCAAGTTAAACTTTTACAGATAATGTTTACAAGTGACTACTAGAAACAGATTTTTTCCGTGTGGTTTTGTGTTCTAGCCAGTTTCCTAACTTTACTGAAGTACATTGCGGAGCCTAAGTGTAAGGACTTCTTTTGTATGCTGTTTTCTAAGCTCATTTAACAAAAACAAAAAAGCTAAACCTAATGATTCTCACACTTGATTCCGTTTTTGCGTGTATTTCTTGTCTTTTCTATCTCTTCCTCAATTAGTTGCTCTATTTTAATTTTTATTTGGATTATGCATCCATCTCTCCATTCATCTCTAGTGGTTGTTTTCTCTTCTGTTCTTTGTTTTTGCAGTTTTCAAGTCTGTAAGATTTGAAGGGCTATTGAACACTTTTTGACTCATTCAGAAAGCATTTTGAAGTGGTAACTCTCATGAGGCTTATGTAGCAATAACAGAGAACTTGACTTAGATATAATATAGTGCTTGTATAAATTTGCATTAGTCATTCTAAAACAAAGTAGGAGGCGGAAGGCACACCCAGCTCACGATGTGTAACAGGTAGTATGAGAAGCACTGACCATCACTCTTTACTTGATCTTCATCTTAGTCCATTTTTTGTGGGCCTTAGAATGATGCATTTACTAAACAAGTTTTGTCATACTCAACATTGTTGTACTCTGTAAAAAACAAATTGTATAATTTTAACGTGGAATCAACGAATAAATGATCTTGTGAAGGGTGGGTTGTTAAAAAAATTTGCTTTCCAGGGTCTTAATCTCAACATTGTACATTTTTAAACCAATTATTCTGTTGTGCTTTGCATGTTGCTTATAATGTAACATGAACAAATATCTAATTTATCGTTTTAACATATTTGACTGTTTGTTTTGCAGGACAATGGTTAGTTGAGCTCTAAATTTCACACGCCTTGGATATTACTAGATACATTTTGGCTCCACGCTGCTATGTTGGGGATTTTATGAATGTGTTGGGTTGGTTTTTTTTGCGTGAGCACCAATGAATAAACATACAGTAAAAAGCTGATTGTTGTCTGTGTGGTATTTAAGTAACGAGACTTGTTCACAAAAAGCTCAACTATGAATACTTGTTCTCCAGTGGCACTTAACAATGCTTTACTGATGCTTTAACGAGATACAAGTTTATATGAATCCAGTGTGAAATATACAAAAGTTCCCAAGTGTCATGAAGATTTTTTTAAACAAACTTATTTACAAATGGACGCTTGCTGACAAGCTTGTACAGAAAGAACCTTATTTCCAACACCCTGCTTTATTAACATTCTGGGGGGGGGAAACAGTCACTGATGGCTTATATTTAACAAGTGTATGGGCTCTGGGGAAATTTAAGCAAGTGCTCCTTTAGCCCTCCAGTCACGGGACAAAACATCAAGCAGTTCCTCTTCGTCCTCTTCCTCTTCCATACTTTCATCAGACCCCTCATGGTCCTGCATCATCTGCAGAGGCTTGTTCTTCACCACATCCCGCTTATTCCTCAGTACTTCAACCCTCCTGTAACACTCAATCTGTTCATCTATTTCGTCAATTTGGCGTTCAAGGCGGCCCTCCTCGTCGTCCTCAGCCACGATGGCCTCCGACTTGGTGTTGACCTGCCGCATCTCCTTCTGAAACTCTTCCCACTCCTTGTCCATCAGGTCTTTGGGTGCGTCAACGTTGCGCACTTTGGCATCTCTCACCGGATCGTCGAAGAAGCCCTCCGGCAGCGCCTCGGCTGTGTTCTCTTTCTTCTCCGCGCTTTTCTCTGGTACATCTGCCTTGAGGATGGAGCCGGAATGAGAGATGGGTGCAGCCGGGATGGAGCTGTCAAAGAAATCGGCTGGTAGTCCTGCAGGTGCGGCCTCACCTTTCTGTGGTACACTTGCGCTTCCTGCATGAGTGGCGCCTTCCTGCTCGTCTTTATCATCATCATCATCATCATCATCATAGACTCCAGTTAACAGACTGAGCCCTGCAGATTTCTGAGCAGCAGCGTTCTCCTTCTCGGCGGGTTTGGCAAAGAAATCCCCCGGCAGCGCCGACACTGAGTGGCCTGCACCACCCGACGTGGGTTTAGCCCTTTTCCCGTTAACGGTGCCGTCCTCGGAGTCCGCTGCTTTCCTCTTCGGCGGCTGAATCTGCGGCGTCTGCTTCAACCCCTTCAGCTCGGAAACCTTCTCTTTGTGCTGTTTGCCCAGGACGTGAGCCTGCCACAGCAGCTCGGACTTCACCTGCACACTGCACAGAATACAGCTGAGGTGGCCGAGGCTGTTGTATTTGGCGAACGGAGACTCGACGCGCTTCTTCTCGGTTGTTTGCCTCTGTTTCTCTCGCATTAAACGCCGGAGTTCATCTTGATTTATAACTTTCTTCCCCTTTTTAGAGGTTGCCATCCTTGAAAATAAGGTATCGCTTGTTAGCTACTTGCTCTGTGCCTGCGAAGACGAGAAAAACACGTCTCGGGATGATGACGTCACGACGTCGACGAAAGACCCTCTTCCTTGGGTGTCAAAATTAAAGCCAGATAATCCTTCAAAACAAGCTGCACTTTTATTTGAGATACGACTTGCTACCAAGTTTGATGCTGTTTTTGTTCCTGTTTTGTTCTAATTTTGATTCTCATTCCAATTTAATTCGTTTTATGTACACTACCAGTCAAAAGTTTAGAGACACCTCACTGTTTTGCATTCTCTTAAAGCCATTTTGATCTAAAGGCTTAAGTTTAAATGCTTGAAATGTGTTTCTTAGACAAATATAAATAGTGAATGTGATGCATATGTATGAATTTCTTTTGCCTTTCCATCAAGGCAAAGGGTGGCTACTTTAAAATCTTTTTTTTAAATAGTTTTGATTTGTTTAACACTTTTGGTCACTGCATAATTCTATTTGTGTTATTTCACAGTTTTGATGTCTTTATTTTAAAATATGGAAAATAGTAAACAAAGAAAATGTGGTGTGTCAAAACTTTTGACTGGTAGTGTGTATTTGAATCGCTTCACTTATACCACACGGTTAATACAAAATCGTAGAAGAAACATTTGTTTTGTTTTTACTTATCAGCTCAAGTATGCTTTTAAATAAATAATCACATTCACTCACTGACGATAATAGTTTCAGAGCATAGATAAGGATGTTTGGTTGTGTCCATGAAAGCTCATAGGGCGTTTAAGCCCTCAACGCTGTCTTACAGGCAAACTGGTTAGGGTTAAAACATGAGAGGAAAAGAGGAGGCGACCTGAACATATATTTAGCTAACATTCAGCTGCTATAAGCTCCGCCCAGACAAATAAATTGCAGCCCAGAGAAAAAACAAAATTCATATATCTTAACTCATGTCTTCCAAAAAGTTAAACACAAACCTGTTTACGTCCCAGACAAGGAAAGAGTCTGCAGTCTACCAAAAGCAAATAATATCCTGTAACTTTATGGTTGTCTTCCAGACAAGTTGCTCAGTTAACACACCTGCTTCTTGTTTTTTTGCCACGTATCCATGTCCTTAGTGGGGATGAGCAGCAGATGTACTGCGGTCCTCTGGGGTCACTGTGCTCCTCGTCCTGTCACAGAGAGAGTGAGACCAGACACCCTGAGGAGAAACTTCAGGCAAGGCAAAGCAAGGCAGCTTTATTTGTATAGCACATTTCATACACTGAGGCAATTCAAAGTGCTTTACAGAGAAACAAAAAAATACAGTAAAGGTAAAAATTTACAATTAAAAAAGTGCAAAAGTACAGACTAGAGATCCACTAAATAAAAGTCTTAAAAAGTAAACTATGAAGTGAAATAGAAAGGTAAAAGAACACAACAAATACTCCCACTTTTAGATGCTTTAGGTTACCTTCTCAGTAACCCCGGCTCATCCCCATATTGACACTGCAAACAAATGTTTGAAAGAGAACCTCATTTCATATATATAACCGTGATCACCGCCTGCCCATTATCATGTTTAAATGTTGTCTAAGATATGTGATTATTATAGTAAAACCCCTGGACTCCGTAAGCACTAACGCTAAGGCTTGTACATTAGACAACGAAGCCTGTCATCTGTGTTGAACTCTAGACCTCCAAGGCTCCTGCCCTGCCTAACCTCTTTTCCCCCAGAATGTCAACAGCCTGTTATACTGCTTGTTCCCAGCTTACACTATCAACCTGTGTCTAGGAAAAGCATCATAGATCTTATTTCTGCGTATTCCTAACCCTAACTCTCTAATCCACCTATAGCTGTCTGTACCTGTGGTTAAGCTCAATGGGATCGCAACTCAAGCTTAAGCACCTACACATATGTTGAGAACACTCTCAGGTGATTCAATGGTGTGCCTCCCCTCCCTCTTGCCATTATTTATTATCTATCAGCCTTTGCTGCAAGGACGTTCATTTCTTCTGCAGGCGTGAAAGAGAGCAGACCTTTAGGGTCACAACCCCTGTGTATGTAGATCTTCTTCGTGTCATTAGAGTAACACAGTTGACGCACAGTCTGGCCCAATCTGCTCATTCTCCTCGGCAGATAGTTGTAATTCTTGCTCATTTCCCTCAATTTACGGCAGATAACAGGGCCTCTTTGCTGTTGTGGTAGTAGGCCTTGAGGGTCCATACCCAGACGTGATTTGTTTTCGACACCAAAAGCCTGTGACGGCTTAGCTCTATCTTTACCACCACAGTCCCATACAATGTCCGCAATACTGCAGCTGGTGCATTCAATCTCAGGATCCCATTAACCCTTCCTTGTGAATAAGACCCCAAGATACCTGAAGGTTGATGCTAGAATGGATCGGCCGGACGTAGGTGGGCGGGAACTCCGCTGCATGTGGGAGTTTACTATTCTCGAGGCGTTGAGTGTTCCAACTCGGACGGCGCTGAGTGTGCCGCGGGCCCATATCTCAATGGGCACCCGCGGGCACTCGTCGTCGCTACCGCACCT
>OMOV01088045.1:0-15332 GCA_900312565.1 Beryx splendens | reverse complement strand
TGGAAAGGCGAAATGTTTGTAGTATTTTTTCTTCTGTCATACCAAAAATGTTGGCACGAGTGGTAAAAACGCGTTCTCTACGCATTCTTGGCTGGGCAGATTAGCACCTGCCTTTCAAAGGTACTAAATACAGACACAATCTCAGTCTCCGAAATTGCGTTCAGGCTTGATAAATCACACTTTGCTCCTCCCTGTATTTTGCACACTCGGGTAAAAACACCCCATGTTGCATAATTCATTAAGGCAAAGGTGCTAAATCGACAGCGTGCGCTATCTTGCTCATTTTGAAGATGCAATCCTCAGTGCGCACCCTTAGTAGATCAGTTTGCACATTTGTTTGCGGGTGGTATACAGTTTGCGCGTTGTTTTACACACGCAAACCTTTAGTAAATCAGGCCCCTAGTTTGTTAATGTTTACAATACGTGCCATTATAGCCTTACACAGCTATTTTATTTACCTAAGACCATTTCCAAGTCTTATGAGAGAGAAAAATATGATATAAAAAGAAAGGGCTAGCTTGCTTGTCTGTTTCACAGTGCAATGATGTTGTTAAACCTACAGTAAGTAATAACTGCAAGGTGTGTGTGATGAGTGAGGCAAAGGAGATATATGCTCGTGAGTTGCTGTATGACCCTGTCTAGCCTGTAACATTCATGGACTGAAATTAATTGACATTCAAATCGCTTTCAAATGGTGGTTCGCTTCAGTTGGGTGAAATTGCCTAGAGGCTGGTCTAAAGTCAGTTTTCCATTTTAGTTTTTTTTTCTCTTTTCGGTGGAGTGATCGGATTCTTGACCAGCATCAACGGGACACTTCCCCTCCGAGAATGTCTGCCTCCGTGCTTCTCTCTGGAGAAAGGGGAATCCACATTGCACATACACAAGTCCAGGTCTGGCAGCCTGCTGAAGGCACTTGGTACCTCCTGTCAGTTACAATACAAGTTCATCCATTTCTCCCATCATGGACCTTACCCCCTCTTCTTCTTCTTCTTCTTCGTTTGTTCCTACTGTTTAATTTTTTCCAGCCTGCTCCGTCAGTCCCCTTCATTGGTGACTCCTCTCGTACTTGCCCAGCTTCTTCGGCTCCTTGCTGGGCATGCACCAGTCATCGGCCTCTGTGCTCGTCTGGTAATGCCTTAGGGCCGACTTGTTGAAAACAGGAAGTCTCTCCACTGACTCGGAGGACAAGGCCTGGTGATATAAGAGTATAGAGTGGAACTACTTACTCTGGATCCTTTTCCCACAGACATGCATGCCTAAACTGTGCTAGTCGGATCCAGGTTTATTTCTCACCGGGCTTTGCTACTCAGTTCCAGCTGTGCTTGATGAAAACACCGTACAGCTTGGCTCAGTAGTGCAAAAGGGTAACGGAAAACAAAAATCTCTCTGTTGTCTAACACAGATCACATGATAAGTTACCACTTACAACACGACACGGATCGGTTATGCCAATTGTGCTACATAATTACTCTACATCTGCCACCATTTAGTCAGTCCAACATGTTTACTAGACAGTGTGTTTTAAAGTGAAACTCTACACCAAATTGGCCTTCATGGCTATTCTTGACATAGCCAGTGTAAGGAGGAGGCAGTGTTGTTCTCACCTTCAAGTATATGACAGCTGAGGTGCCGTAGCCCTCCATGGAGTAGAGCTGCAGGTCTCCCTGGAAGTACCTGGCATACAGACGGGAGATGGGCAGGCCATAGCCAAAACCAGCCTGAAGGAAGGAGGGAGGGAGGGGAGGACAGAAAAACAGGGTCACAGCAGAATTACAGATTAGACTGTCTGGGCAAGTTGCTAAAAGACAACCAAGTAAAACATCAACTGAAAACACAAAACAGAAATATCCATGGTTTGGTTTAGAAACAGATAACCTTCACTTTCTCTCTCGTAGTTAGAGTTTAACTCAAAGAAATGTGGCTAACTACGGTCCAGTTTGTAATTCAGCTAATTTACAACCATGTTCAGCTGTGTGTGGCTCTGTTTAACAGAGGCAGAATTAGATTACAGTTTAGATTTCATTCAGGATTCAAGACAGCATCGATTTTACTGAACTTCATCTCATGTTCCAAATGCAAAAGCAAACAAGACATATTTTTATCTTCAGGATATTTCCCCCCCCATTTCTGTGATATGTTGGCTGTTCCCTACTTGTATAGGCTATATAGCACACCGACTGTAAGACCATCATCAAGACTGATAAGTCTCAAATAAGTTACAAATCCTAAGTCTCTAAAGGAAGCGTAGTGCAGTGAGAGTGCCAGGTTGGTCTCACCAGAGGAGCGTTGCGGGAATTGTCCACATGGACGGGACTGGGGGCCGTGGAGTACATGTAGCTGAACAGACGCTCAATCTTCCTCAGAGGGACTCCACCTCCTCTGTCAGACATCTGCAAACAAGAACCAAAACACAGGTCCTCTCACTGTTATGCCAACAGGCTCACGGCCAACATAGTTTGTCTTCATCATTTGGCATTTCAACCGAATCTCAACAATCTCATCAGGGTTCATCATACTTACAGAACACAAGGTCTTTCCCATTCAACCGTTTAGACCTGGGCCCGCACACATGACATAATGACGTGTCCAGAAATCTCTGACTGATCCCAGATTAGTCCTCAGTGACTCTAAGACTAAGTATATGCTCTTCAAGACAAAGCATTAAACATTTGCTCCCTTAATGGGGCCAAAATTGAGCGTGTAGCCTCATACAAATATCTAGGTATCTGGCTAGATGAGAAGCTGTCCTTCTCATCGAGCTCAAAAAGAAACTGAGGATTAGACTGGGATCTCTGCATTACTATAAGTTCATATCTTACATCTCTGTTAAAGCTCAAATCTCTCTCTTATAAGACACGTGCAGAGGAGTATTTGACCCCTGAAACTCCCTTCAGTAACACTGAACTTGGAAAATTAGCTTTTAGTTTTTATGCACCGGACAAGTGGAACAGGCTGCAGGATTTGCCGAAACTAAAACAGGTTTCACTCACTTTAAGCTTTTATTGAAGGGTAAGCTAACAGTGGAGTGTTCCTGTTTCTATTGATCTGCAAATATGCTTTGTGTTATATGTATGGCTTTGTGTATTTTCTACATTATTGTGTTGTTATATTGTGATGCTTTATTGTTATTGTATTGTATCAGGGCGTCATTGTGAAAGCAGGCACCCGCTCTCAATTGACCACCCTGAATAAATAAAGGAAAATAAATAACGGCTGAGGTACGATGCTTAGTACAGAGTGTGTTGCGTAGTTCAGGTATGTGTACTATGTATACAAAGGCACAACAGCATGTGCTTCTTTGTTGCTATAAACTTTAAACACTGCTTGTGTCCCATCTTAACCCTTCATGTACCTTGATGGTGAGGTCCTCAGTGCCCAGTGAGACTCGCACTTTGATGGGCGGCAGAGTCAGGCTCGACTCATGGGTCTCTACTGTGGCTCGCATGGCGTTCTGACAGAAAACATGCACAGAACATTACGTTACTGGCCGAGCAGGCTCACCGTCCACCTCTGAAATCAGTAACGCTGGCTTTCATACAGTCACTAAAGATGCTAAGAATCAGTCTGGGTAAAGAGTAATATTCTTTATATGAATTAGATTGAGATGGTATGTGGGGTGCTGCATATCAAACAGCATGCTACGCTGCAACACTGTAAGCATTACTAGTTTAGGTTTGTTCGTTACTGTACCTTGAAGAGCTCAAACAGCATGTGGTAGAGGTGGGATGGCACATAGACAATGTGGAGGGGCTGGCCGGGGGTTTTGGCTGTGAAACATTTGGTACTGTGTAAATGTGTCACTCACAACCACGACAACCTGATAACCACTGACGCCCTGGGTGAAAGGTAAACCAGTGAGTGTGCAATGCGGGCTCGTTAGGAAACTGTGTGTTGTGTGGGAAAAGTCTACACTGTAACTCTGGCAGAGACGAGACAGCTTGAAAAGAGAGAGAGATAAGAGCACACGCCAAGCTAAGCAAGGAAAATAACATCATTCATCATTTTGTTTTATTCTCTCTGGCCTTTATCTGCAAAAACACTGGCCGATAACATATACAGTTTAATCATATCTCTACAGTATGTTCCAACATAATATGCTGTAGGAATTTCAAATCTGGATTTCATCTAAGCACATATGGTAACAATAACCAGAACATTTGAAAAATGGAGTCTTCCCTTAATTTACATATTCCACACATAAGGATGGTCTTCTTTATCCTGTGTAATCACGTAGTCCACTGTTTCCATGTTATCCAATCCTACGCATATTAGCATGGCGAAATAAAACAGGTCTACTTCTCGCTGCGCTGGAGAGAATTCTGTCGGTATGCGCTATGTGGATCAAAGAGAGGGACGTATAAGGCTGAGGCTGGCTCCTGACAGGCCCGGCTGACAGGAAACAGACACGCAAGGCCTCAGCTAAACTAACAGAGGTACGCACTGGAAGGCTCAGTTGGGCTTCAGGGAACTCTACTCTCTCACACAGATGTTGTGTACAGGAAAAAAGGGAAACTACAAAGATATAGACTGGAATAACCGTTAACATCTTAGCACACAGAGAGACTGGCACACTGAATCTTAACACACTGACAAACATAGCTTTCATATGTAAGTAAGAACTTGCATTTTTAAGACTTACAGTTGACTTGTGTGATCTCCATATCAGGAGATGTCAGGTAATACTGCTCACAGAGCATCTTGGAGGTCTCATAGGCATCTGCAGAGTGAAACATAAAAGAATGGTTGCTGTTCGGGGTGAGAAGTTGCACTACAGCAGTCTAACAAAAGAGAATGATGATTCATGCTAAAATGGAGAACAACACCAGAAGACACTTTGTTGGCCAAAAGGTTCTCTAAGTTTTCAGTTAGAGTAATTTACATTTCACTGGCGTTCACCAGAGGGTCTATCACTCCAATAAAACTCATCATGACTTTCACGTTCCACTCCTTACACTGACAAATGTCAGATGATAAAATGTCAAACTATTAGGAATCAGTACAACAGGGAGCGGTGGAAAACAGATAACACATCCACCGTGTGTATAGTTCCTTATCTAATGAGATGTCTGTATGTAGAAGGCAGTGTTGGAGCTGAGGAGGATCATTACCTTTCACAACCTCCACCGCGTCACAGCTGGGGTCGATGCTGCCAATATGCTTGGGATGGGCTGGGTTGACGCTGCCGTCGAAGATTAACGCTGCAGGAACAGTGGAAGAAACACGCACAACAGTGTGTGACTCAAACACGCACACGCGTGGGTGGTGCATACACGCCGTGCACCATCCATAACGGCCACACATCTGTGCACTCATGGTCAAATCTAAATTCAATATAAGGCAGAAAGATACTGTGCGTCCTTCCCAGTGGGAAATGTTAGCACTAGCTGAACACTTTTTGTTGACATAGTCATGCAAGTACCGCCGGCAATAACCTGATGCATTAATCATTCAGTGCAATGGCTGAGCAGCACCGCTGTAAAAGGCTGTCAGCGTGGGGTGTGTGGTGATTATGTGGCACCTTCTTACAGCAGCCAAATCTTAAACATGTCTGAGATCAGCACTTTGTCCTTAATCAGATGAAAAGAAATGTAGTGTGAGCCAATCATGATTTCAAGAAACCTATTAATACAGTGCCCCTTCTCAGAGGGTCAACACTTCAATGCTTGCTCTCTCAAGCATAACATAATCATGTGCAGTTTAATGAAATGGGCTTTTACCAAGTACTCACTGACAAGTTTCGAGTGCTACTGACTGCTGATTCATGAGCTTAACTCAATGATAATCACCGAGTGCTATACTGACTGTGCTGGTTCATGAGCATGCGTGTGGAGATGCGGCTCATGTAGAAGCGGTCCAAGAAGTACTGGACGTTCTGGTTGGTGACGGGGTCCACGCCGAAGGCCTCCTTGTACTCCACCACGCCCTGGGCCATGGTGGGCACCACGTCGTTGTGCCGGTTACGGATGTTCACCAGAGTCTCAGTGAACCTGGGGGCGAAGAGATGATGCATGAGGTACTGTGTGAAGGTAGCCAGTAAGTCACATGTGTAACATATGCAGTCTGTGCATCAACATAAGCGGCCGCGGGCACACATACAGTACAGGTTTATTTAATTTCCCCACACGCATCGTCCACCACGTACGGCAGCGTGGTACATGGTTAGAAAGCATCTAGGTAGCAGTCATGTCTGCAGTCTAGAATTAGTTAAAACTGGAGACCAAAAGAAGTCAAACTAATCTTGAAAATCAAGAGTTTTGCAGGGTGGCAGCAGCAGAGCTAATTACAACACTGCTAATTTCATCAGGCACTTAAAGAAACACCATTTGAAGCAGTACAACAAGTACAACAAGCAAATATTAGAAGATGTGCTAAAAAAACGAGCAAAAAAGGCCAAAAAAAACAAAACACAAAACATAGATAACAGAGGATTACTGAGTTTACTGCACTGGATGAGCAGCCCCTCTTGGTGGTGGAACATGTGGGCTTTCACCATTTAATGGATTATTTGGAGCCACCCTGTAGTTTGCCCTCTATCTTTCAGACACTACCCCCCCAGCAACTGTACAGCAAGATATGAGCAGCTCTCGGATTGGGGGAGAAGCGTGACAATAATTGTTTCCATACAGACACTTGGAATTCAGACGTCTGCCCCAAGTCATTAGTGAGTCTGAGTTGCACTGGATCCATTCCAGCTTTACCTTACAAAGGGCAGTGTTGAAAAATAACTATTTTCGATTAATTACAAAACTCAGTACTGGCAGACACTCAGTAATAACCCAGATTTGAGACAAAAAAACATGAGATACTTACTTGTCTCCTTTAAAACACTGCCATGTTTGAAAATATGGTCTGTCTCTAGTCTTAGTAACTCTGTATGTACATTTTAAATTTTAATTGTTTTTTAATTGTTCGCTTTTTTATCTGGTCTTGTCTTACATGTACAAATGTGTTCTTTCTCTGTTTTATGATCTTAATGCTTTTGATGTAAAATCCTGCATTGTTTTCACTACACCTTACTGCAAGCATGAATCAATAAAGTCAAGTCAAGTCACAACCCATCCATGTGTACTGAACTGTCTGTAAATGACTTACTTGGTCAGGACCTGTTTGTCATCTGGATCTTTCTCTAAAAACTCCACAATCTCCAACAGACTCTGTGAATACCTGGTGGACATAAAAGGGATTCACTTAATGAGAGAGTACGGAAGATCCTCGACTCATTCATTGCCTATATGAGTCAGCATCTGTTTTGGAACAGCATTCGGGGTTATAACATGCCATGCAAAGCACAGGGGTGTATTTATATACAGCAATGTACACTCCAGTCTTATCAATACAGCGCACTTAATGCATCAGTCTGCCTATATCTCTTGAAACCACGTTAGAGCAGGGATTCACCCTTTCAAACCTGAAATACTGCCTGAGTGGCTTAGTGGTGTTTGGAAATTCTTGTGCAACTTAAAGGCTGTGTAATTAGCCGTAATGCATTAATACATGATTCAGTCAACACAGTCTGAACTTTAGACAACGTTCGCTTGTTAATCCCTGCTAGTCCGTATACATTATGCTTGGGCCAGCGGGAGAAGAAGTGATTCTGTGACTGAGCTCTCACACTCTCCCTCTCCCTCTCTCGCTCTGTAGGAAACTAGGTGAAGGGTGACAGGCAGCGTGGCCGTGTTTTCAACGCACTGACCTTGTCCCTCAACTGACCTTCAACACTCTCCCCCTGGTTCGAATCAAGACCTATCATGCAAACAGACGGACATCTTGGAACAGTCTGTTATACAACTGATAATTTCACAAACTTTTATTGCCAGGAAACATCACGGCTTTGATTCCTCTCCCCATGTCAACAAAATAGTTGTGTGAGAGATCAACTTCTTTGTTGGCAACGCAAAGAGCGTTGCTGCAGTAGGAAGAGAAAGCCTGAGTGAGGGAGGTACATAGCCAAATATAGAATAGATGGATCATAAGAGAAGGGTGGGGGAAGGCCAGTGACCTTTGTTCTCAACATTTGTTGTCTAACGTACGGTGGAGTCTAATGCATTCAGTATGGCAGGGCAAAGGCTGTATTACAACCCTGTGAGGGGGGTGGATGCAACACTGGTAATGAGTTCAGCTCAAACTCACAACACTGTTAGTGCATAGTGTGTGGAACGTATTCCCTTCAGCCAGGGAGCGTCCCACAGCCTTTCACCATGACATGTGAAAATGACTGCAGCCATTCAGCGCAGCCTAGAACACAACCATCATGCGTCCTGATGTCTGGGACATAATCTGTCTTTACAGCCTTACCTTGTCTCTACCCCACCCTTTATACCATGGTACACAGTGCAACTTTGTGTGTATGTGTGTGTGTGTGTGTGTGTGCGTGTGTGTGTCAGCTGGCATAAAGCCATACCTGTGTGTGGTTTGACTTGGGGTAGTAACTATTAACAAAGCGAGGAGGCAGAAGTGCAACACTGGCCTGCACGCAAATTGTAACATCAACATTTTTTAACGACAGCCATTCTTCCACCAACTTGGAATAGGCAACATCATAGGTCTATACTGCACTTATGGGTGATATTAAGTTATAAAGGCTTATCACATATGGAGGAAGATGGCACAACAACATAAAAACAGGGCTGTCCAGCCGTTTTGCCTTATCTGTTTCAAACAAGCATCATAAGGCCTATTCCCAGTTCAGTGGCATCAAGCCAGTAGGGTGTTCGTTCACGCAGCAGAGGGAGTGATCACACAGGACAGAACACATCAGGCGGTCTGGAGACAGGCCTACCAGCTGGTGAGGAGCTGTAAGGATGGAGTGCCGAGGAGCTTGTCGGGGAGAAAGTCAATTTCCTTCATGATGTTGGCCAATCTGACAGGAAGCTCCTGGCGCAGGAACACAAAAGAGGTCTTCTCACATGCATTGGCTGAGCCTGCAGTCACATGACAGAGAAAGAGAGTGAGAAAATAAAATCCCTGGGCAGGCATTCAAGTTTGACCCCATCCTGAGAAAAACAACTGCTACTTTTCCTACACAGCTTGCACTATCTGCTGAAGGAAAGGCTGTCCAGGGGTGATTCTGGACAGGGCCTTGATCATTGATGAAATCATCTGGTTTGTTTGTTTTGTTTTTTTGCTGAGGCAGGACTGAGTATCATGAGAGCGTGCTTGAGTATGCCAATGAAGAGATCCAAGTAAATTAACTTATTTTGCTCATGCTTTAAACAGTTTGAAGGATTCAACTGTAGCTATTACAGCATATTTCAGTCTTTCCTACCCAGTCATTCATAAGAACTAACAGCTGAAGGCACTAATTTGATAATGACTTTTCATATAAGTTAGGCCTACTGAACTGACAGCGACAGCAGCAACGTCGACACTAACTCCTGTTACTGTGCAATATATCATGTATTTAACGGAATTAGCCTTGCTGTAGTAGCTGTTGTAAACCAAATTCAATTAACAGACAGCTGTCACATACAAACAGTAACGACTGACTCAGTATGTGGCATGCATACAGATTAATGTTGTGCCAGTGCACAAACTAATTCAATTTTGCTTTCAATATTGCCTGGCAAAATTATGGCATGTCAGCATTTACATACTTGTCTGAAAAACTTACCAAAGTCAAGGAATTGCTTCATAGACAAGGGCGAAGGGGAGAACTTGGAAAACCTCTCCACTTGTTTTGGTATCCCAGCTATTGAGCTGCTTTTCAGCAGGAGCTGAGCGAACTTCATGTTTCCTCTGGCTCTGCTGCTCAGACCTCCTCTGTGTGGACCCGGGATGGGACGGGACAGGCTGAGCTCCAGTCCTCTACCTGCGGCTGGCTGGGCTGAAGCTGGCTGGACCCCTCGTTAAACTCACATCATCAGTGGACCGGACGCCGCTTGTCGTCTTCACTCCAACACTTTCCTCGCATCTTGGACAGAGCTACCGTTATGACTTCCAAAACGCAACCCCCCCAAGTCTGCAGCACTGTTGTTGAATGGGAAGCAGTGAGAGTGACATTAAATTCAACCAATGAGCAGCGAGAGTCGCTGACTTTATGGGCGGGGCTCGAGTGTTTTCGTCACGTCGCCAGAGCCTTAACAAAACACTGTGAAAGGACCTACTTTTACCAAAGCATCCTGTCCGACACAGGAGCACTTGTTTATCTTCCAGTTTTTTGTCAAATCCTTGTTAAAACGGTGCGGATGGTTCTGACCCTCGGGTCTGACCGAGACACGAAGCCGTTGTAAAACACCCTCTAAACCCGATGAGCGGACACCTGTCACCGTATCACAGCAAATTTAAATATTAATGCGCCAACCGAAAATCACCAATCACTGCAGCCAGGTTGCTTAGCAGCGGCTCGGCTCGTAGCTGGGCTAACTGTCACAGACGGCCTCTTGTGGACCAGCAGCCATTGCCAACGCTTCAAAACATGAATACTTTTTTATTTACAAGTTGTGGATGGCCCTGTGCACTTCCTCAAGTGGCCAGCAGATGGTGGCGTTGCAACAGTCATGAGACGCTGACAGTGCGCTTGAGAGGAGGAGGGATTTCCTCTCCTCTCCTCCCTCCGTCATCATCCTACTGCTGGTGATGTATCGGCGTGCAATGCACCTGTTTTCTGTTTGATTTGGGTCATCGACCGCCGAAATGCTCTGTTTTAACCGGTGTCATCAGTAGCCTGACGAAAAGGTTCAAACCCCCCATTCATATCCGTCCGAGCGGCCCAGATTCGGTGCGCGTTAAAGAGGATGTGGTGATTTTTTCGGGGTGCAGCGTGAGACAGCATCTTTGCCGGTGACACATCATCATCCATACGACTGGACAAGGTATGCTGCCGCGAAACAATAACAATTTGCTATTCTATTGTTTGCAGGACAGTTTCCTTCTGCGTTATTATAAACTGCAAACGCTGTGTAGTGTCTCTCGCGAGGCCTGAAAGCGCATTAAAGCAGCCTATTGACGAAAATGCAAATGATGTCAATTTCGGGATTAACTGCGAATGCTTTTATGTCCTGTAAGCGGAAAGTGAAGCATACTTCTGGGTCTGTTCTATTCATTTCTAAAGACTGATGTGACTGGTAGCCTACTGCATGGTCATACTGTGCGTCAGGTGTGCTACTGTACCAGTTTCCTCTACTTCTATTTATAGACAAGAGCTTCTGCATACCTTCATACCTTGAACTTCAACTAAATGTTTTCTATACAGTGCTAGGCTACTTTATATTTTGAGTATCGTGAGGAGGATGCTCTCCTTTTGGTAACCATAACTGAGTGATGGACATTTAACCTGTGACACTGGCCCATGACCCAGCAAACCACTGGCTCAGACATTAATAGGCAGCCCACACAAAACCATCACAGACCCAGTGTGAGCCTGGGTCTGTGAGGCTGATCTTACTCTGGCTCATCCAGTTAGGTTTAATCATCTTCTTAATTAAGTGACAGTACTTTACTGAGCCAAATGTGTTCACTTGTCCTGGCAATTGCAATGCAACAGAGGTGATGTGCTGTTAACGGCCATGTTTAATGTATTCTTCCTGAGAAACCATCTAATTGGGGTCTTGTAGTCTACCTCATATACTAAGATACTAAGACAGATTGAGGGGTAGAACAGCAGAAATGTGAAAAAAGGCAATGCTCTATTTGGCCCTGGTCAGGAATATTTCTGGGCCGCCTATGGCTGCACACACTGGACCAGTGCTACTGGGCCAAGTACCGCACCAATGTGGAAACCCCATTGGGCCCAGTGTCGGCTAGTATTTGGGCCACTATTTTCGCCTGCATCAAGTCCTTGTTGGCTGCTGGGCCTGCAAGGTTATGGATCCATAAATGACACACCCAGTTGGTATACTGAAGCCTGTTGTGCATACGTGTCATCTTGTAACGAAACCAGATCATATTGTGAGCGTGCCCCTGTCTTTCCTGCAGCCTCATAGGAGACCATGTCAGACAAAAGTGACCTAAAAGCTGAGCTGGAGCGCAAGAAGCAGCGCCTAGCCCAGATCAGGGAGGAGAAAAAACGAAAGGAGGAAGAGAGGAAGAAGAAAGAGGTAAGGAAAAAAGTGAGTAAATCCACACAACTGGCACTCATTGTATTCCACTGTGAGCTGCACTGTGTGTTCGGTTGGCTCTGTCTGGCCGTCACACAGATAAGGCTGTGATTGTGTGTGTGTGTTTCCTCGCATGCATACATACATCTGTGTGTGTGTGTGTGTGCATAATGATGGGGCTGGGCTTTGATCAAAATGCATGTGTGTGTGTGTGTTTGAACCTGTTAATGCACCCATGATGGATAACCTGACGTTTGTCTGTGCATGCCGTGCAGTCAGAGAGCCAGCAGAAGGCGGAGGCTGCCCCAGAGGATTCAGACCTGGACCGTAAGCGCAGGGAGACCGAGGCCCTGCTACAGAGCATCGGCATCTCACCGGAGCCTCCTCTAGGTACACATTATACCCTTAAAGATCAAAGGTTGTTTGGCCCTAATCAGAACTGTTTTAGCACTATATCCCTTTGGTAAATCCTTCGCACACCTCCAGTAAAAATGACCAAAACGTAATACACATGGTACCAAGCAGACGTTCCTTAATAATTACAGCTAAATAACCTCTGAGGAACTAGTTATTCAGAATATACACCCCATACAGTGGAGTAGGGATACACACAACAACCTACAGTTTGTGTAATCTGCTGAAAATGATCAGTCCAATCCAGCCTCGCTGATTCCTTACATGAATCGATTGGAGAACTAAAGCACATTGCTTGCTGTGTTGCCAGGTCTGTACATAATGTATTGTTACATTTTCCACAGTAGTAGTAAGTGTTTAATTTGTGAGGCGGAAGTCTGCATGCTACAGTATATCCAGTAGATTGCAGTTGGGACATGCCTGCTGTGGGGGGGTTATGTTTGCATGCAATAGTAAATGGCAAAAATATGAATATGAATAGCTTTCATATGATTGTGACGTTGGCCAACGGACACAACGTCATAATTTCTTAGTTGTGTGCATTTCTTTTTCTCCATTTCCTTATTTTAATTTAATCGTATTTTCTGATTTTGTAAAAGTTTGATGTAGAAAAAAAACTTCAATTTTATAGATTTCATCAAGTATTAAAATCATCCCATGATCTGTTAGACACATTGTCCTTTGACAATGATGAACGTTTTTCATCATTACATTTGTTGTGTCATCTTTATAGCATATTTTCTCATCTTTTTAGTTGATTTTGTTCCATCGGTTTCCTTGTGTGTACAGTACCTTGTAATAGTGTCTTTGGACAAAAAAGATTCATTCTAAACTAAACTAAATCAAACTAAACTAAACTGCATCAAACCACATGAATATAGAAATACATGCCACTTATTTTTAAGACATCCTCTTACGATATCTTCCCTCTACATGTTCCAAATCTGATCGATTGACTTCAGTTCCCAGGATCCCTGTCACCTCCAGCAGGCTTTTGGAAAAGCCTGTTCGTCAGCACTGTTCTCTAGTGGTCTGAAGTTGTAACAACACCTCAGAAATAGGTCACTGCTATGCCTATTATTAGCGTGAATCATTTTTTGATATATCCCAGAATAAACCCGCGTAGTGCAAAATAAACTTCTAATGCAAAACCAAAAACCAGTTTGACGTTCTGTCCCCCTTTTGTTTTGTTTTTTTGTTTTTTTATTTAAACCTTTATGCTTTTTCCACTTGATTTGCTTTCCCATCATTTCATCCATCCTGTTCTGTTTGCTTTTGCGGACACCCTTTTTCTTCTCATTGCCATTGCTTGGGTTGAGCAGTCCATCCGCTGCAGCCTTTAATGTTAGATACGTGTTATTTTCATTATTTAGTCCCGACCCCCATGTCCCCCTCCAAATCAGTGAGCACGCCCAGTGAGACGGGGAGCCAGGACTCAGCTGATGGGGGAGCGGCGGGCAGGTAGGCCAAAGTCTTGGATGTCACTTCCTACCGAGGTTGAATGTCAGAAGTCATTCCCAATGAGTCTTCCTCACTTTGTCTTATGTAACTCTGAAAAAAAGAGGATTGAAGTTGATGCCGCTCCCTGGGTTTGAGGAAGGACTTTTGAAATTCAAAAGCTGAAAATAACCTCATTCGCTCCTCACATTCTTCAGTAAAGCTAAAAGAGGCTCTAGGCGCTCATGTGGAAGAGAGAGGATAAATGGAAATGGTGTACAGAAGTAGGTTTTGCTCAGTCGTATGCACCAGGGATGCTCTTTGAGAGGTTACCAATGCACTGCAGAGACTGGAGAGCACTTGAAGCCGTCTCCTGGCCTCGCAACGCTGGTGACGTTACTTTGGCCTGTAACTATATTCCTTTGGCATTTTTTTTCCGTTTTTGACGAATATTCTGTCTCTTTCTCTTGTCACTGGAGCAACAGGTATAGGTAAGGACGACTGTCAGTAAGTGTTGGTGGTGTCGTGGTGCCTTGTTAGGTTTTGAATGTGGCATCTGTCATTTGTCATGGCATCCTGTGTTTTGATGACCACAGTACAGCTCGTTGCTGCTCATAGCTAGAACCGAGAATGAAGTTTGACCTCAAGGTAAGTTTCAGCTATTGTCAGACTTGTACAATTTGTTGAGTAGATGTTCATTTGAAAACATGGAGGGATGCAGATTGCTATTCCCAGATATTACGGTGCAAGTAGGTACCATATTGATAAACTTTCAGAAAGCATCCTTGGTGAGCCACTCAATAGAATAAGTTTGGAATCTGGAATAGGACAAACCCATACATTTGCAGTAAAGGCAAGTAGCTGCCGTGAGCACATGTGACACGATGTAACCTTTGTTTCTGTCACTGTTCGGCAGGGTGCTCTGCATTCACAGTGCATTCACAGCTGGCTCATGTGTCATACCCGCTTCTGCCACTGCAGCATCTTGTTTACTGAACACACCAGACCAGTGCAACAGCGACTGCACCGCGCTGCTCTGGTGAATTAAAACCCAAGTTGAGAAGAAAGTGGTCATCAACAACCAAGCGCTTTCCATTTGCTACCCAGTGGCAGCTCACTGCGGAGGTCGATGTGTGAGCGATGCCCACAGGGGTCATTAGTGATGTGTTGTCCTGGTACGGCCAGGGGTGGAATTGGGGCAGAAGCACATGGGAACTGAGCTAAGTTCCCACAATGCAGTTCTCTTACATAAGATTTGGATTTTGTATTTCCTTGTAGCTTTTACAAATTGGATTTTACAAATTGGTGAGTTAGTTCCAATGCCTGGAATGAAAAATTCCCCCCGCCCCCCCCCCCCAAATCCACCCTGGATTATGGCATGCCATTTTGAGCTTCTCCATCTGTGGCTGTGTGTATGTGTGTGTCCCTTCTTAGGTCAGGTTTCTC
>OMOV01088044.1:0-12839 GCA_900312565.1 Beryx splendens | reverse complement strand
AGACATTTGAGGATGTCATCTTGGGCTTTGGGGAAAAAGTGACGGACATTTTTCACCATTTTGTGCAATTTATAGACCAAACGACTAATTGATTAGTCGAGAAAATAAATCGACAGATTAATCGATAATGAAAATAATCATTAGTTTCAGCCCTAATTAAAATTGTTCTGTGCATTCGTGTATAAAGAGATGTTTGTGATTGGGATATGCAGATGCATATAAACTGCTTATCTCAAAAAATACTTTAATGGGGATATATCGCACGCACGCACACACATACACACACACACACACCTGGGCTCGCGGTTCTTGCGGACCAGGCTTACAAACGTGTCAATCTCAGCGGCGGTGATATGTTTCTCCAGCAGCTTGCGGTTGTTATGCAGCAGAGCTGTGATGGTGTCCTCCGCCAGGACATCATAGCCAATCTGCTTCTGCATGAAGCGGAACTGTTTGGCTATATACTCCTGCAGGACAGACAGACGGTCTGATCATACACAAACATCAGCACAACCTCAACTAAGCACAGCCGCCACAGACTCAGACTCATTCTGAAATTAAAATCCAATTATTCACAACAGGAATAAATCATTAATGTTCCATATAGCAGAACAAAATGTTTCTGTTCCTTATTAGATCACAATCTTTGCCAGAAATTTGGCATATAATGCATAATGCCTTAGTCTATTAACCTCTTGACGGTCTCTTGGAAGGCTTTACAGCATAACCTTGTTAAATCTGTATCCATTACTTTATTGGCTAATAGTGGTCCATCATAGAAGCCCCAGCTCTCTGGTTTTTCATCTACGAGCAGGAAACATGCTAACAAAGAACCAGAACAATGTAATGAAACGACCACTCTAACAACAGCACTGTAATCTGTCAGAGAGAAATGCATGAGCCTTATAAAAAAGGAATGCTATGTTTTCCTTGTACATACATCTGTAATAGCATTAGTCTGTGAGCGACTCTAGCTCTGTGTTCATATCAGCACAGACAATTTGATAAAGGGGGCAGGCGAGTGAGCCTGGTACATTGCACAGGACATTCAATTACAGATCTCAGATTCCAGACGTGATTTTTACATTCTAAGCCATGATAATCACATCAGCTCTGCCACAGAGACTGAAGGTCACTGTGACTTTCGGACAACACTTCAGTAAAGGTCCTGCTGAACAAGAAATGAGGAATATCATAACAGGTCTATGATTTGCTGATTTTTGCCCTCTAAGCTACAAGACATGCTGGCCAACTGCTTTGTGTGAAAAGCTTTGACTGTCCATTTACTGTAGCTGTCTGTTTACTAATCACAGCCAGTGGTCCCTTCAAAAATATGTTTTTTGGAACTGTCTGCTATCTTAACTTAAGCTAGCTTAACCTAATCTTTTGTGGAACTGGTAAATTGTTTGTTGATAAATTCATTACTTGCTCAAAGACTAAATTTGCCCAATTCAATTCAACATCAGTTTAATGTTTGTTCATTTTAGGATGGAAACAGCCTGAGTTTAACGGAATAACTCCTTATAATATAATATAATCCATGTAATATAATACACTATAATATCATATAATATCACATCACATCGTATCATATCTATTATATATAATGCCAAACAAACTCACAGACCACATACTTCCCTCTAATTTCATGGTACATTTTCCTATATTATTGGTAGATTCTTACAGGTTGCATAAGTTTGGTATCCTGAGATCCATCTCTGCTGAATGGCTAGCGTGTATGCTTCAGTGTATGACTAAGAAATACCTTCTAATTTTCTCAGAAATTCAGGTGAACTGTGATGAAAGTGTTGTGTGTTCCCATGGAATTACCAGGTTCTTATAGCCTTTATAATCGGTTATATACAGTCCTTTTCAATTCAATTAAGGCAAAAATGTACCATGTATGTTCTGCAAAGGTACTAAGTAAAAACATTACAGTTTAAGTAAGCTTGTAAGTGCAACAAGTTTCATGCAGCAGCATAATGTTGCCACTTTGTAATCTTGCAGTATTTGATTATGCTGCCTTCTGGTGCTGTACCGGAGTTGTTAGGATAGGATGTTCAGCACATTGAATCTGTGGCAACAACCAGTGGTAAAAGTGAAGCATTTTATTGTATTGCATGACACCACACTGGGCATTCTACCTAAATAAGTAGTAGGCTTTTATTGTATGTTCCCATTTAACTTAAAGTGTCATATAAAGCAATTTGCTAATAAATTAATTGAAACATTATCTTGATTCTCTGCAGCACAAAGTATCAATTGACATAAAACAACAGCCATTACCCAAATTATTACAAGGTCTATTGTGTTATTGCTTCCAACCAAAAGAAATTAGAGCAGAATCTAGTGGCATTATACAACAGCATTATATCATCAGGCTATTAAGATGATGGAATAAAGAATAATTAATCCAAATATTGAATATTAAATTAAAATCTTCCAGGAAGAGCATCAGTGGATCAGTCTGCATCAAAAGCCCACCCAGCCTACCCCTTCCTCTCTAACCCACACTGTTAAACTGGGAAAGTCCCATGAAGTGCAATCAGTTGCACTTAAAGCATTTTCTTACACTTATTAACCGGGCTGGACATGTCAAACCAGCACCACAACATTATGTGAAGGCAGTCCAGACAACTCTCAGGCTGTTAACTTTTTGCACTTCGCCCACCTGTTCAATGCAAATGATTATCCTATCTTACGAAAATTATTATGACACACACTATTCACCTCTGTGATGGATACCTCTAGCTGTATGGGACCACCAGTGGCACGCACACCCGTGGCTTGCAGGGCCTTTCTGCTACTCTTAAAGCAGACTTAATCGAGCTTGCAGACCTGACAGACAGTACCTGGTTCTTGCGGTAGTCCTGCTGGGAGTGGCGTAAGACCCGGTAACACAGGCGGCATATGTGCCTGAAGGGGGCGTGGCGCTGGTCAGCCAGCTCCTCCAGTCGCAGCATGGGCCCGTCCCCACTGTCTGTGAAGGGAGCCTGCAGCAGCTTGAAGATCTGGACATAGATGTTGTAATTGAAATAAAAGCCAAAAGAACATGCAAATAGAGATAACTGAACAGGTCTGACAATAAAATGACGCCATTTTGTGTTATGATAAAGATTATTAATGTTGAGGTTAGAGGAAATTCGGTCAAGTTCAACAATCATTAACAGAAAACAAATCTATGGTAAACTTAATCCGATATTGTGGTTCAAAATGTCTACTAAAGGCAATACCTGCTTGAGGATATTCTGCTCTCTCATGAGTTTCTGTCTCTCCCTGTTAGGTTTGTTGACCATGATCTCTAGAACATCCTGTCCATTGTTGGGAATGTCCACCACAAAAAACACCAGATCCTCAAGTAGTTTGGTAACCGCTCTGGACACACACAGACACACACCATCATATATGAACATCTTATGTCCAGTGTTAAAAAATCACAATCTTGTCCCACTCTGCACTCTGTACCTCCTCTCATTCTGTGTGATGGTGCCTTTTTCCAGCTTTCCAGCAATAGAGGCCAGCACTTTACTGGCATCATTGGCAAAGTCGAGGTCTCTCACTTCGGCTGGGGAGACAGGCACAATGGCAAAAGCCTCTTTGTCCTCTTTGAGTGTGGAGGTGCCAATCTTGAATTCAGAAATAATAGAAAGACGTGCAATAACTTTACAACTTTGTCATCTATTGGGAGTTTTTTGGGTTGACTCCTAAAGATAAACACAGATAGGATTGTATCTGAGCATGCAGCACACAGTCTAGCGGTGGTGAGAGCCACAACACTTAACCAGTGTTGTAGAATGAGCTGTCACTCACACGCAGCATGACAGGCTTTTCCTCCTCCTTGTCAATGGGGTGGTTGGTGCTGTGGACCCATGTGTTAGTGCATAGGTGTCTGAGCCGTACATATGAGTTCCTGAAAACAAACACACACACACACACAAGCAGGTCATGTCAGAGAGAGGGGAGTCTGGTTCTAACTCTCGTCAGCGTGACTCATATCAATCTTTCCCTGTACAAACATATCATGGTTTTCTCTGTTTATTAAGAACGGAAATTTCTGGTTTCTAAAGGGTTGGAGCATTTCTAAATAACTGCAACAGAAATTGTAATTTTGGTTTGTGACAAGTGCTTTGATCAGTGGGTGGAAGAAGTACACAAATTAGTAATAGTAGAAATACACTGATGTCAGTACTGGGGTTCTCTATTCACAGTTATACTTCAGTGGAGGTAATAACGAATTTGCTGTTGTATGTAAGAAACAACAGTCCATGTAATATGACATCCTTGCATTTCAGTGCAGCAGTGTTCCATCTTCAGAGAATAATCTCTTTGGGCCAAGCTAAAGTCACAGGTCCATTCATGCTTGCTCAGATTGCTTTCTCTCTCAGATAGCTCTCAGAGAAAAAAATATGCATTATTTTATGATCACGTGTTGCATGCAAAAACTCTTTGTTAAAAGGTAACAAGTCTCTGATAACTATAGTGAAGTAAAAGCAGCAGGACATTTGCTGAGTTCCGTAAAATTGAAAGACTCAAGTGAAGCACAAATATGTTTAATTTCAACTTTGTGCTTAGGAAAAGTACTTGAGTAAAAGTACTTAGTTACTGGCTTTGATGGTTATACTGTAAAACTGTTAGGGTTTCAGTGAATTGCAGTCACGGTCACGGTTGAAACTGATTGGTCATCCTGTCCGGTCTTTGTAGTAGTCCCATTGTTCACATGAAAGGATCCTTGCATTTTAACAGTGTTGGGATACACAGCAGCACAGTGAAGTATAACAGCTTTTACGTCAAGTTGCTGTAAGTCCCACGTGCCCAGACACACACACACACACACACACACACACACGCACACACACACACACACTCATGTGAATTAAGTTTCCACTTCCTTGAGCTCTTCTAGTGAATTTCTGTAGATACTGTGAGTCAAACACACGCTGTTGTTCTAATGTGTGACAGATGCGAAACTAATCCCACTGCAGTGCAAACACACACACACACACACGCACGCACACACGCACGAGTGGTTCAGGCCCATGATCTGGATTTGCTGCAATTCATTTTACATTGTGAATAATTCTTATCTGCTCCTTCACCACCATGAATAAGAACTCTCTACCCTTATAACCAACATGACACAGTGATCCACATCAGTGTTTACTGTGAATTACAGTAAGTCACAAATTCTTTTGCATACACAAGTGTGCAGGCACACACATGCACACACATGCGCGCACGCACACACACACAAACTCTTTCCATGGTTTATTGTTTTGTAACCATAATAAAATGACTTGGATATACACTGGAAGTCCCCTATTTCAAACATGTCTGTAGTCTCTTTGTCAGTGGAAAGAATGAGACCAGGGAATAGACCATGTATTCTACTAGACGCAGACGCAATAGCACAGGTCTGATCAGGTTTGAATAGGTTTGTGTGTATGCACTGTGTTTGTATGCACACAGTTGCTGGTATAGGATTTGTTTTCACTGCGACACCTACATGTTGTGGCCATCCTACCTGGGCACCAGGGAGTCTCCCCCTCTCAAAGTGGTAGGGTCGAGCTCAAATATGGAGGAGATGTCATTTCCGTCGGGGACAGAGACGAGGGTGTACATGACCTTATCCTGGGTGTTTCTCAAACGCGCCCGCAAGGCTTCCTGCTCCGAGTCCAGCTGGAGGGGAAGAAGGGCCACATCACAGTTTCATTAGAAATTACCGACACGATATCATCTTAACGCCACACCCAGACGCTCACACTCAGTGACTTATATATCTTACGTATGTGTAAAGATCAACCATCATATTGTGTCTACATTAAGACACCGCAGGGCCACAGCTCAGTATGGAGTCAAAGTGGCTTAAATAGTTTACTAGTGTGGAAACATTTCTAGACACTGACCTCACATGATCATGGTATCAGTAAACAGGAACTGACAAAAGATAAGAGACGCACAGCTCAAAGAGACCTTTCCACCAAAGAGCACAACTATATGATCTAATTTCTTTTTGTTTAATTGGATTTGTACCAGTATAATGTTATAGTCTTAATTCAATAAACCCATAAAAGGTAGCCCAGCAGAGACTTTTGACCGACTTATAGCATCAGATCTTCCTGCTGTAGGGAGCAAACTGGCATTTCATAATAAAAGCTGTGGTATTGAATTAGTATAGTGTGCTAGTTTATGATAGTCAGAACTTCTGAAAATAGTCGTTACAGTAAATTGGTGGTTATTTTCTTTTGTCTGGGACCTTTGTTATGGTTCTGTTCCCTGGGTTACTATTTTATAATGGCGGCCCATCCCACTGCACAGTAGTAGTGAGCCAGTAAACCCAAGCACAGCCATGCTCAGAGCCAGTTCACCCGAGTGCCTGGCCAGCAGACTTGAGCAACCTTGTGTTGACTGCCACAGCTACTGTGCTGAGCTGGACTTCTGCACAGAACCAGAGTCGTGGTGATGGAGAGATGCATTCCCAGTGGAAGGCTACCATCTGCTGGTCACCAACACACAGAGCAGTTCATACCCTCTCGCTCTGCAAATACACACACTGCCATCTGCTGCTGGAAATAGGAAATACTACTTCTGAACCAGTGACTGACCTTCCAGAGTCCCCTGACACTACAAGGTAATACTTTAAAATAACCATCATTAATAAATGACAAGTGTTCAACTTGGATAATAACATATGCTGACCAGGATTTATTAACAGGCTTACCTGGCCTATAGAGTAGGGGCCCACACCAACAGGGGCCCTGAAATTATCCTGAACAGTGTATAACAGTGAATATACTTTATATATATATTTATTTATTTTTTTAAGTTTTTTTTTTAAATCACATAATTCCCAGGGCCCTTTAACTAAATAGAGTTTATACATTTAATCCAATAAGCAATGGATTTACAGTTTTCTTTAAACATGGAGTGCTTGTATATAAGTCATGTGGCAGTCATAGCCAACTTAATTTATTGGTTGCTGATTGGTTTTCCCTCCGGTGAATCAAAGGGTTTGAAAGGTTACACTGTGTCATACACTGTGTTATAGGCAGTGGGTAAACAACGTAATTAGCATTGCTGCAGCAACAAGAGTGGGGCACATAAATGCAAATAAGAAAAGAACAAAACCATAATTTTCCAAACCTGTAGCTGAAGCAACGTAGCTGAAGCAACGTAGCTGATCGCGATCCCAGCGGCGATCGAGTGATCCAGGTAGGCCTACCTTATGCTGCCTGTGACTAATGCGAGTGAATGAAGGTGCTCTTTCTCTAAGCTGGCTAAAGTGAAAAATAGACTCAGATTCTCAGTGACACAGGAAAGGCTGATTCGTCTCACCCTGATGTTCCTTGAGAGTGACATACTGTGACCAGTGGATTTTACCAGGCTGACTAAGGACTTTGCTTCAAAGAACTCAAGGAGAGGAAACTTCTAACGGTAAGCACATAGGTTTCTCTGTGCCGCTTTTTATTGTGTCCCTTTGTGCCATGAGTAAATCTTGCATTGGATGTTGTGGATACAAATTTGATGCAGGCTCTTGCTTTATAGCTGTTGAATGGGACCTATTGACTGGGTGGCAACAAGCCTTGTCCAGTGTGTGTGTGTGTGTGTGTGTGTGTGTGTGTGTGGGCAGAATAGAAGGCTTCTGTGTGCTGTGAATCATTTGTCATGTTCACCATTTGTGTTTTAGTTTGTTGTTAAAGCCTTCTGGTTTACATTTTGTGGAATCAGTTGATGTGGGCTCATCCAATTAAATTTTATAATGTATTTGGCATTTAAGTGTTACACACTCTAGACAATTCTCCCTCATGGCTCACTTACTGAGGAGCGTGACTCCAGGCACTCCTCTTCATAGTCTGGATTTACCTGCAATAACACCACCTGGATTAAAAAGCTATATTAAAGTCATTCATTGAAAAGTTCACAATGTTTGGTGATTAGAGATGTTATCCATAAGTGAACATGTACTGACCTCAGCAGCCAGGTAGTGTCCAGTGGCCAGGTGTTTGAACCGGAACAGGCTGTTCCAATAGCCTGCCCCGCCTCGACATGGATCATGCTGCACCACCTGACACCAGCAGACAGGACAGAGACTCTATCATACTGACATCTATATACAATATATTAATCAGGTGCTGTGGGCTGAATAACCTGAGGTAAAATGAGTGCTGGGAGAGAGATTTGTGTTCTTTCACTCAAGAAAGGAGGAGGCTGATTTAAAAATTTGAGTCAGGCTTACTTCTTGGACACTGCTATTGCATAATGTGAACAGCTACACTGTCAACATCATGCATCTTGCGACTAAAAATACTCTTCCTCACCTCGACCTCCCATAGGGCTTTGCTGCTGGTTGCCGAGGTAGCTGACTGCCGTCCAGTGGTGCGAAGGAAGACATATTGTTTTTTTCTGTGGTCGTCGCAGGTGAGGAATTTCTCTTGCTCTGCATGAAATAACCGTACCACGTCACCCTAGGGAAGGAGAGAACATCTGTTACTGTTTGAAAGATAAAGCCTGATTTAATGCATCAAATTACTCCTGAGCAATCAAATTAAAATATTTAATCTTGTGGACCGTTTGTGGGTGTTACAAATTCCACAACATTAAAAAAAGAAACATGGCTCATAATAAATGGTGGAATGGAAGCTATTGACTGGGGAAATCAGGGCAATTAGAATACAAATTGTAAAATTAAGATGTGAGTTGTGTAAGATGTAAACAAACCCCTTTAAGGACGATCTCCTGATTGTCGCTCCATTTCATAAACAAGACAATCTTCCAGCTGGTGTTACAGTTGACTGAGTTCACCTGAAACACAAATGATCACAGTTCCATACGACTGCAGGTACAATCAGTGCATTCATACTGCAGATATGATCCTGCTCAATGGGAATATTGTACTAACACACGGCCTGGTTAGCTGTCCCACTGTCACTGTAAAGGCACTTTGGATGACATGGGTTACAGTAAGTTGTTTCGTAACTCTGGCCACTCTAGTACTGTGAAACAGAAACAGGATCACCGTCAAAGTGCAGTGTTAGCTGAACCTAACTGAGGCGAATCTGGAGGGTGGTGGAACAATGCTGCAGTGTTTCACATCAGGCAGCTAATAACCAAGCAGGGCACATTAAAAGCTATGAATAGATTCTACACAGCAGACACTCCCAAAGAAACATCTAGGAAGCAAAGATGAGTTGCAGCGGCTCAGCCAAACCTCATTGCATCCTGGATTATCCACTAGCTGGTGTGTGCTGGCATGGAGCGGCTGACCAGCATTCACAGGGTTCAGGACCACTTTGTCCCCAATCACCACCTGCCATCACACACACAGAGAGACACACACACACACACATACACATACAGAAAAAGAAGAACATAAAAGTGAAACATGAAAGGAAACTAAATGCTGTAGTACAAGTATGAGCAACATTTCACAATATTTTAAGTGCAATCAAGTGAACTCACAGCATGCAAGCATGATTCAATTCAAACAAAATCTAGAATTTGCACTCAATTTTCATTTTATTTTATTGGGTTTCACATATTTATTGATTGATGCTAGTTTTATATAGTAAGGGGTACTCTATGTGAGCCTATTGCTGTTATGCGAACAACTCCAGTCTTGGTGATTTTCACGTTTTAACTTTAACTTCACTTACATGCTCCTCTGTGGGTTGACGACATTCTACAACAGTCTTATGACACCTTTTCAAAGATAAACTCAAAAAGGCATTGTGGTCAAGCTGAAGATGAGGCTGAATTTCTTAGTTCCTCAAATGTTGGTATTTTGGAGACACACGGTTTTAATCAGTGACGATGTGTATATGTGTATCTGATGTCCTGTTTTGTGTCGGTCCTGAGCACGCCGCAATAAATTCCTAGCAACCTAGTTGACATGAAACAATTTACTGAACCATGACTCTCTCACACACAGGCACAGCTCAGAGAGGGTTTTACTTATAGTACCCCTTTGCCTGCAAGTTTCCATTCTCAGAAGACAGAGACCGACAATTTGTGTATCTCCGAGGCCTGCCGCTTAAGCCCTGTGCCATAGCTCATCCTGCTCTGAGAGGAGCTTAGAGAAGCCCAGTCTCTGCCCTTGGGCACTTTGTCCTTGGGCATCTGCCCATTACTTCCCGCAGCAGGGAACGGGAGCTGGTGCCAGTAAGAGCTTTATGATCAGGTAAACACCAGTCGGGTGCTGGCCCAGGCCCATCCGGGGATAGGTGTGATCAGAGAGGTGCCATATTGAGGCTTAGGATGGTAAAGAAGACCCGAGCCTGCCCTATGGAAATGTCCCAGGATGCTGCAATCCCTTCTGCAATCCCAACCTACTAATGGTGATCTACTGAGCTCAAATGAAGAATTTAATTCCAAACTGATATACTATAGGGGACTAAAACTGTGTCTTGCTGAGAGCAGAGGCCCAGTGGATTTTTAAAGAGGGTGCCATCTCTCCAGAGGGACTTAATGAGGACGTAGATTTCTAATGTTTTCTCTGATTTTTCTTCTGATTTTTTCCATATGTGTTTAAATACAGTATATAAATATGTTTATATTAACCATTTGTATACTGTGGCTTTTGAGGTGTGTATTTTGGGGCTGTCTCGGGTGATATCCCCTTTTCTTTTCATTGCATGTACATAATCCTTTTTTGTGTTCGTCCCTTGCTCTCGTATGCGTTTTTGTTCATTTGTGTGCTTATACGGAGCTTATGTTTTGCATTCAAGGTACTTCCTATCAGTTTATTATTTTATAAGATACCACCATAAAAAGGAACATCTGCTACTATACTACAAATGTATTGCTTGTATGAAATGAAAAACTTTTTGAATAATGAAGGAAATCCTTGGCAATTTGAAGACCTTTGCCTAACAAATTCTAATATTTAACATTAATCTAGATTCTCTTCAACAAACATATTTTTCTAAAAATGCATACATGCCACTTGAGAATGAAAGACATGTTCATGACAATGTAGACGTATCTCAAGCTATCCATAAGAGAGATTTGTGATGTCTGAAGTATTACACAGTCCAGATGTGTATGGGGGAGATGGGGAGGAGACCAACAAGATGCAGCAGAACAGGCTTCATCCCAGGCAGGCACATTTCAAACCTTTGCTTTGCCTGTCTGATTGACATACATTATGGTGTTATCACAAGGCGCCATGCCCACAGACTTGTAAACAGGATGACTCACACTGTCTCCAATGGAGCGCAGCTTGTAGAAGGGCTGGATGTAGAACCAGGAGCCCTCGTTTCCAGCAATGTCCAACATCACCCTCATGGCATTCTTCTCCAGGAGCGCGGGCAGACGCTTGTTCACCGTCAAGTATTTGTTGCTCTTCAGGTGGAGGAGCTAAGTGGCAATAACATACAAAGTAAAACATGACAGTACAGGTGATCTCATGGATTAGACATGATGAGATGTGACGTGAGGAAGAAGTGCTTCTAATGACGTCCTTAGGTGTGAGAGAATAAGAGTGGCAAGACTGGTTTATCAGCTGTACGTTGTCTACAAGGAGAAAGCAGTTTGCCTTCTATTTACCTATAAGGCACTTGTATAGGAATTATGTCATCACTTGTTATCCCTCTTACAGATCACAAACCACAGTAGTAGATAACCAGGATTTTAATGGGTTTAGAGTGGTGTTAGAAACAAATACAAGAATTGAGCAGTCTACTTTGAGAAAGCAACAACAAATCTGTCAGTTACTCTCACTCATTCCCCTCTAACAACTGACAATGATCGTTTGTATGACTACTCTGGAAATTATCTTCTTATTATGTCTTCGTTTATGGATTGTGTAGTGTTTCATGGTTTGGTTTGATTTGTAATGTTCATGAATTTTATATTTTATTGTGTCACTGTGTATTCTGGCTGTTTTCACACTACACAAAGGACTATGCCAAAAAGTGCGAGTCTGCTTCCAGCATTCTCTATTCAAATGGGTTAAAATAGGTTATCTGTGTGAGAGATGTATCCGGCTTCACAGGATGTATGTATTACATTAAGTAGCAGTTTCTGATCATGGCTGCAGGGAGTTTCAGAGAGAATAGGATCTATGCCAAAATTCACAACTCTCTAACACTGCATCATAGAATTTATGGTCGTTAGTTTCTGTCTTTTCATTGGTTTTGGGGAATACGCTTCATTGCCTGGCAATGTGCACTGTATCATCCACATCAAGGCACTCCAGAGTTGTGCTCTTGTCCAGTGTGGACAACAGTCCAAATTTAGGCAACAGTCCAAATAACTTGCACACAGACATCCTGAAAGTAGGTGGAGCATCAGACTGGATGCATGTTTTAAGTTTAACATATGAAGCGTGAGAGAATGTGTCAGACTGGATCAACTCCACTGATGGCAAATCCTAATATTTCAGGTTTACCCAAGAGCACATTCATACTTATATAATAGAATTTTCCCAAAAAAAACAAAACTAAAAGATGATGAATATTTAAAATGTGAAATGAAACTGCTTCCACAAAGACAAACAAACCTGAATGACATTCCCATACTGAATTACTGTTCCGAGCAGCTTTTTGTTTTCAGAGTCATTTTGCTTCTTCTCCAAGTCAGCTGCATGCTAGAGAGAAGAGGGGAGTGATCAAAAATTACGACAGTTAATGGCACAACTACATCATTATTCATTAACAACTGTTACACCCAGTAATGTGAAAGAACTAGGCTAATCCGTCTGATGGCAGTTGTGCTGATTAGACAGGGCATAGCAGTAGTGACAAAGTTGTTATCCAGACTTTCACACTTCAATAGAGGGCCTTTGACCTAAAACTCTGGCTCACATCTCCATGGAAATGCAGAGATCGGAAGAGCACACGTCT
>OMOV01088043.1:0-11084 GCA_900312565.1 Beryx splendens | reverse complement strand
TGTCGGTGGATGTTCAGTCTTGGAGCAGCAATGCGGTCTCCACTCAGCGCTCATCTTTGAGTTATTCCTTGCTCCAGTCAAGCCCCTAAGGACATTTCAACTTTTCCGGGAAACTATCTATAGTTTAGTATGCCAGAGGTGTGTGATGCTCTGATACATGCAGTGTAATCAGTTTTCTCGTAGGTAGGCAAAACAGGTTTGACATTTACATTTTTAGAAAGTTTGTAGACGATGTCAGAAACTGCCTGAATTGGGGCTTGTGTTAAAAGCCTCCTGTTCTCCCATCCTACACTTGACTGGTCACTTCTGGTATTCCTCCCACGCTATTGGACACCAGTAGACTTGGTGATGGAGAAAATCAATCTGGTGCCAATATACTGTAATTTGTAAATGTATTGTGATGGATGAGCAGGAAATTACTTTTAATCAGCTGGGATATTAAGGAGCATACCACTCAATTTAAGAATATAATAAATACGTTATTCCTGAGACCAGACAGTACAAGCAGTGTTAATGAACATAGGCAGGTCGAACTCAAAGAACCAAGCCTGTATGGCCTGGAGCTGCTTCACTGATAATGAATTGGAGTCTGGAGACTGAATTTTGAATTCATAAAACCTCATGTGAGAAGGTTTACATCCAAAAGCTTAGTTTGGCACCCGAAAACCTACTCTTGTCTGCAGAAAATCACTCTGGGTACCTTGTGCAGCCGCCTTTTCCCATCTTTTGCAGTTTACTCTTTATGGAGTTGTTCATTTGTACAACCCACAGGTTAGGTCTTCTTCCTTGTTTGCAATGTTGTAATGCTGAATATCAACAATATTATGCTTATTCTAGCCTGTGCCACACACATGTGTCTCTTAATCTCACTTCGACACAGCTTCTGCATTGTGTGAATTGATGATGGGGACAGCAGGCTGTGAGCCCCAGCCCAGAGCATGTGACTGCCACAAGAAAACTGCTTACTGAAGCAGTCTCCCAGCAGATAGAAATCACTATAGACGTACAGTACACTGCTGATAAGCTTGAGATTGCAATAATACTTAGCTATGACAGTTAATTTTGTTCTAGGAAAGATAGTGTTCCTCTGCTCTCTCACCACACCAGATGATCGTCAGGGTATTTTATATTGTTGTTGTTTTTCTGCCCGCACAAAAGATTGTCCATTCTTATTACAAAGCACCACTGCTAACCGAGACTCCATCTGTGACATACCACGTGCATCAGATATGATTCAGAATGACAGTACAGTGGATCTCACATTGTGAGGCATCCAGCATCCCTGAGAGTGGGACCAATCTGAGCATGTGTGACTCACCCTCTCCAGCACAGTGCATTGGCATCAGTTCGTGTCAGCTGTGGGTTAGCAGGCATTAGTGTCTGTCAGCTGGCTGCTAGCAGGTGTCTTAGGCACCTCGTAGGCTCTGTGGAGAGGAAATCAATGGCTCTCTGTTGATTAAAGGCCCCTGTGACAGGGATCAATCAGACTTATAGCAGTACATAGTGACAAAATTAAAGAGAAACACAACATTACTCTGCCTTGACTACTCAAGCAGGCTTTCATGGTGCTCTGACATATCAGCCATAATGAAGCCATAAGAAATAATTTAGACACCATGCTTAGTTCCTACACTGGTCCATGTTCATACTGTCAGACTAAACAACCATCAGTTCTCCAGCTATCTCCAATTAATTCTGCATGTGAGATTAGGTGACCTTCAACAAATTTAACTGTGTCTGATATGGTGTTTTCTGTGTTCCCGGTTGAGGAAGTTATATAAGAGATGCGGGGCTATACTCACAGTCAGGCCCCATTGCTTACTAAGTCCAGCCCAGAATAGCCAATGTGGCAGGCTAATATAAAGCAGCTCTCATTTTTCGTTATATTAGAATGCAATGATAAGTAAGAGGAAACAAGGAAAACACATTAGAGAGAGATGTCAAGGCGAAGACATTCAAGCTCGACCATGTCACAAGAAATCCCCAGGGAATCAAGGGATGTTGTCTGTGGTCTCTGCAGTGATGAATATTTCACACACCCAGATTTAGACCTCTTAGATAGACATGCGTCTGAATGTAGGTAGCTCTTCAAGATCTTACAGGGGCTTTTGAAGTCTCGTATGAAATATGTAGATGCTCAGGTTCAGTGGGGGATTTAGGCTTAAGGGCATGGCATGAAGCACAGTGGTAGTGAATCTGAAGACTCCAAGGGAGATGCACCCAGTCTTTTCTTAATTCCAATTGAAGACAGATTAAACAGTCGACAACAAATTAAACTAAATCACTCAATCTTCTCTATCCAACTCTCTTGCCCCAGACAGAATTTACAGTCGTGGCAGCCGCTATAGGGCACCAGCCACTGGGGTCATGAGTTCTTGTGAGGATTTAGATACAGTCAAAAGGAGTATTTGGATGCTATTTCAGATCAGCAAGAAACTGAAGAATCCACCTTGGCGGAGTTTGTAGTCCTGAAGGATCAGACTAGATTATACACAGGGGATTGTTCAGCTTTTTTCCTGAGTGAACAAGACTGACTAGAGAGACTCACTCCTCTTCCACACACCGTTCATTTACACTTATTAATCAACACCTCCCTCCTGGGGCACTGAAACTGTTCTAAAATTGGTAACTGTTTGCTAAAGGAAGTGGAATTGATTGCATGATCACTCCCTGACTAAATCTTGATCAAATCGTGTGCTAAGCATTTAGAGAATCAAAGAAAGAACAATAACCATTACACGCAATTTGCCTATTCTTAATTAGGGAATCATGTTTACTTTTGTCTGCACGGAAAAGAGCATTCCAATCCACTCTCACTAACACTCATAAACAAATTCATGTACAAGCTAAACCATTTGGGAGCAGTATCCATGGTAACCCAGACTGAGTAGGAGCAAAAGAGACTGAATTGATTTCAAAGGGAATGAAGTAAAGTGCTGATGGGAGCCTTCCATGGAGACCATAAAAATCTACGTCACGAGGATAAGACGAAGGGAGCTGAAAATTGCTTGTAAACCCGTAACAGTCTGCGAGTGCACTGTGAAAGAGATTCAGGAGCACAGCTTCCTACCGACTTTGATTGCCTCTTGCCCAGTAGGTTTTCACGCTGCACTTGGTGAGTGGAAAAATCCACTATAATCTGTGCTACTTTTACCTTATGTCCCAGATTATCTGCAGCAACGATTGACAAATGTAAGTTAACATAAGGTTTGCCATAAGGAGACCCCCCTCTGGCAGCCTTGCAATGAGAGAAAAACAGGATGGCACCTACAAAAAGACCTATACTCGTGGGCAGATTCTCGAAGCTTCCTCCGAGTACATGTAGGTCAAAGCAAGAATAGTGTAGGTATTATTCACAGCTGCTCCGAGCAAACACAAACTCTTCTGTCTTGGTCTCCTGAGTCACAGTAAGCCATCCCATAGTGAGGCTTAATTAAATCTTTGCTACACACTAGTCTTTCATCCTTCATCATCTGCCATTTTGGCTAAGGAATCATTCAGTAGACTAAGGTCATGTGTGAAAACATGTTTATCTAAGGGGGAACACATTTGGAAGTGAGAGAGAGTCTTCTTGGTTGGTTCAGATTCTTTCAGAGTGCCCCTAATGGTGTGAATTATTTGTGGTTTAATGTTGTCTGTCATTATAATAATGTTACGTAACAACCTAGAAATAGAGTGTTGTTATGACATCTAGAACAAAATATTCTCTCTCAAAATTTCATCAGTTTCAAGTACTGATTGAGTGTGGATTAGTCAATAGGAGGTTTTTAATGCATTGCTGTTGTTAAGGTCCTGCTATTCAATACTGGACAGACAACAAATCTCTTGTCCTTCAGTTACGAAGAATCAATGAGGTCCTTCTAAAAATGGGTGCCATCCACCCTGCCTTGTACAACAGCACAATGCAAATCAGTCCTGCGAGCTGCACTAATTGTCTGAGGCTGTAGGCCATGTATAATAGCTGATAACAGTCGCTGAACAGTCACTGCTCCCTATTCAAAGACAATTATGTTATTGCTGAATAAAATAACTGAATTGTGTATTGACATTCATTCTCTTTTTTTCCCATTTCTTTCACTGATAAAACACTGGGAGTGATTGAGAATGCTTAACATCATGTGACTTCCTACTAAGTTTGTGAATTGGCTGAAACAAAAGTTATTTAATCCCTTGTCTGTAATTTTCCTTCTCCAGTCTTGTACATAGTTGGCATATCGACCAATCAAATTACATGCGTAATCAGTTTTGACGCTTGGTTCATTTTGAGGTTTAATAGCATGTTAATGTGTGTAATTACACATTCTGTTTGGGAGTAGCAGCCATCCAGATGCACCTCTGCTTGCAGCTTCTCGGGGCTGTTTAAATGGGTCAGCTCTAGAAATATCTTGGCTCAGTGAACAAGCCGTGAGGGCCCCTCCCCTATTGTCTCATCTCTGTCCGTAACAGAACAAGACCACAAGCCCTCCAATCCTTTATTCCTAACCAACAAAATAATGAAAGTTGAAGCCAAATGATTACAGAACATCTTGATGGCATGGCTGTATTGACAGAGTATAACAATTTATTTTGTATTGTTGAGGATGAACAGGTTAGTTCATCGGAGTGCTTTCCAGATAGTGATAAAAATGGCCTACCCATATCACACTCTGTGCTGTCTTTCTCGAGGCGCTATCAAGATGCTCATGTCATACCATTTCTGTCTAAAAATGTGAAGTGCAATATGTCAATGATGCTGACTTACCAATTTGATATGCAAAGAAAGCAGAGGGTAATTCCCTGAAAGAAGAGGTTCAACATGAAATCACTCTGAACTGGTTACCAAACTAAGATTTGCTGTTGGGGTGGATAGTATAGTCCACTGAGCATCTAGATAAGAAATGCAAGCAGCCAGACAGAGCTTTAAAAACCAAGCTGACCTTTCATGAGCATGAGGCTATATAACAACCTGCCTGCAAATTGGATTTTGCACTCCAGACACTTTTGTCTGCAATGAAAACTTTCAGGGGGAAAAGAAATTGATCCATTTGGTAATTAAAATTGAATTCTCTCCTACATTGCGTACAACATACCAACCAAAATGTTTTTATGGGGCAAGTAGTTTAAAAGGGAGAGAGAGGAAATATCTTCTGTTTAATGTCTTTGGTTCAGTGGTAGATGCGGTGATTGATTAGCACAAAATAAGGCAAAGAGGCACTGTCATTCTTTTGACTTGAGAGTGCATATAATTGTCCTCTCTCAGCTGCAGCTGCTGCATTGAGACTTGCACCCCTAATGAAATGAAGTCCACTGGATATTCAAACATAATACATTTGTGTTTTGTCCTTAAAAAGCATGACTCAACCCATTATACTGAGAAGAAAAGATGGGCTAAACCATGATGAGTTTTATTCAGGATACCATTTGTTCATGTATTCCAGCTTAGTTTTCATTAATAGGATTATGCAAACATTGGTGTTTGTGTGTACTCTCTGACTGTGACTAAGCATTGTGTAATTCACTGGTAACAAACCCTACTTTCTCAGAAGATTTTGAGACCTCAGTGCCCTTTCCTATTAGAACACACATCCAGATGATAAATTCCAATAATACTCGTTTTTTTTTATACAAGCATTTCCAACATATAATAATTTTCTGAATCACTGAGTAGTTCTGACCAGACAGACTGAGACATGGAACGGTTGGCACACTGTACCAATACAAAATGAATTACATAACCTTGGTTAATCTCATACAGTATTGAAGACTGTGGTGGTCAGACTGCAGGCCCACACCACCTTGTGGTCACATTGGTATACCTGCTCTTGCAACTAGTGTGCAACACTCTGCAGCTCAGCAAAGTGAGATATTCACTCTAAATTCATGGAACATGTGGCATGTTCTCGACATGCCTTACACACGTCTCATTAAATGTTCTATAAGATACAAACAATAATCTACCCAGTTGGTACACAGACACAGTGAAAGACCTAACCTAGGGATTTTAACTCTCCTAATCTCTCTTTAGAGACTGGCTTCCCCCATAGAGGAATGATGATGTGCAGAGTGACCAGACAACAAAACAAACTGTGTCATGCACAAGGACAGAGCACTATAAACGCAACCCAATCCCTACCTGTTATATTTTACATAAACCTTTTTAGCCTGATTTATTTTCAGTTAATTTCTTGAACTGACTGTAGATCTGAGTTTCTATTGATACATAATTGATACCCCCTTTTAATTGTGATATCCTTGAACACCTGCATCGACTACAAGAAACACTATGAATGATGTTCTACTCGGTCACCCAGTGAATGAACAAACATGAACAGGGTAAGATTAGAAATGTCAGAATCAGTTCAACAATAAAGAATAATAAAGCATAGTCATTGTTGGCCATAGACTTTATTGGACATGTGTGTTTTGATAACATATTTATTTTCACATAATATAGCTACATTGCATATAACATCAAATAGTTGTTTTTTTTACATTTAATTCAATACTCCACCATGATTTACATTATGCAATATCTTATTTTTTTATAAACAAAAATCTCAGCTTTTGTTTCTTGCACTTACATTTATCATTTATGTTTTTACATCTGGCAGGCATCAACTGACAATCACTTCCACTCAAATTCATAAGGGATATCATCTTTTCAAAATGATTATACTATGCATTTAGAAAAAAGTGAAACTAGCTGTAACAACAAAATCAAATTGTATACATTCACATTCAAATATATCCACTATAAATAATGTAAACCTTTAAAAAGAAAATATCTGTAAATATAAAAAATGGGGGTGACTTAAATAGAAAAACAACTTTTTTTAATTGCCATCACAGCTCACCCTGTTGGTCTCAAAAGGTGACATGGCAAATAGTATATGTCGCCAAGGTGCCTCTGATTGACAGAATGACATTTTTAAACCATCCATATTAATTTAGATGACTCGATTTCATAAATTAGACACTCAGTGTAACAATTGCTTGAGGCTCCTCTCATTAACTCCTTTGGCAGTATGTGCCACGATAAATCTGACAATCATGTACTGACACGGAGTCACTGTAAAAATTTTACATTGATACCCTGAAACAAAAGCTAATGCATAAACCCACAAGCCCTCAGATAGTCTTGATTTGTAGAAAAAAGGAAGAGATTACAAAAAATAAGCAAAAGAAAAATACTCAAATAATAATCAAATCAAAATGCAGAAGTAACGCTTGGGGACACACATAATATTAACACGCACAGATAGCAGCAGGGGATAAAGGTGACAATCTGCATCACTCAGAGCTCTGTACAACACATCTATTTGGTTTGACCAGTTACAGAACAACATTCACACGTTTATGCACCATTTATCACAAGGGGTCACTGTGGATACACAAATAGACTGATATACACAGGCAGCATGGAGGATTTGCAGGGGAATTGGGGCTCCTCAACAAAGTTTTGGCTATTGGGTCTTCTCTACAAAGCGTGATATTGCCATACTGTATCCACATTGGGATGGAAAGCACTCTTTCTGGAAGACATGTTCAGTGCCTAGAAACAGAAACTTTTTACATAAGAGTTTCAGGACTTTCTGAACAATGATCAAAGGGTTGTCAGTGCTTTGAAGGGGTGGTGGTGGGTACATCCCACAGTTCACATTCCTATACCTGTACATTTTTTCTGCCTTTATTGTATAGATGAACCCTGTAACATTCCTTGGCTGAGTATGCTTTGGAGTATGCCCTCTGCTCGCAGGCTGCGAGCCTGTTGAAAACTGAGAGCCACACATGGAACCAGAGACTCTCTGCTCCACCGTATGATACAGACGCAGGGTTGGAGTATGTTGTTTCAAAATGGAGTCAATTAAAAGCAAAATTACAATATACTGATTACCTGCTAAAAAGCTACATAACATGATCCACTATGTTACTGTACTACCACTAAGTTCAGTAATGTAGTTTGATTGCTGTCAGATGCTTTTGCATTGCATTGCCTTTGAAATCAGTGCATTTTTTCTGTTAAAACATGCTTGTAGTAATCCAGTGGTGTAACTGAAAAATTACCTAGTTATTGTAATCAGATTATTGTAATCTCATGCACTCTGTTACTTGCCAACCCTGACTATGCTGTATCTTACTGCACTGTACCCATCACAGACACAGCAGCATCCCAGAGTAGGAACACTGAGTTGTTGCTTTGTCAACAGGCAGACGAATAAACCTGAAAATATAGTGCTGATACCTCAGTCAGTGTCACTATATTCAAGTATTATTTTGTTGTACTCTGTGCAAATGCATCTCAAATAATAAATACATTCTACTTCATTAAAAACATGCTTTTCCTTCATTAATGGTAGAGCATTATCAGCAACCCCATAAAGTCGCAATGGAAGACCCTCACCCTGACACGAGTGTCACAATCAATTGGACATCCCTGAGACAACTCCATTTGATCTGACTGAACCCTTGTCTGCATAAGGCATGCTTTCAAGGTGGAGAGTGTTAGGGCTTCTGTTCTTGTGTAACAAAAAAGGGAAGAAAGTGGCAGCAACGACATTCTCACAACACCTACAAGGCTACTATACTAACTACTTCAACTACATGTGACGACACAGTTACAAGCACCAATGTCAGGAGTTGGAAACTGCAACCATTGCCTCCTGTTGACATGCAGCTAAAACATCACCATGAGCGGTCAACAGCTCAAACAGATCTAGCGTTGGCTAACACTGGACATCCTATGTGTGCAGCTGTGCTGAGTTGATTAATTGGTACAGAATGATTAATTTGAGGACCAACCAAACTTTGAACATAAAAATCACGTTGACTTTACAGTACCAACAAACAAGTGGGAACACTATTTTGTTGTGGCTTTGTTTTGTTATTTTTGTGGATGTTTGTGCGTATGTGTTTGTGCATGCATATTCGTGCTTGTGCATGTGTGCGGTGTGTATGAATGGGCATATGTGAGCATGTTCGTCACACGTGTGCGACAAGATGACTTGATGAGTTACTTGAGCTTGAGCGAGGCAAGGAATGTTTCAGACATTAGTGCCTGTATTTATCTATTCTATCCTTTTAAAATATTTAAACTATTTAGGCAGTGGGTGTTTTGTGTGTACATTTTCTTTTCAGGGTCAATGTCCATGATTAGGAGGTGGCATCCAGTTGGTCCATGTTCGTTGGGGAAAGAAGGAATCTGTCCTTCAGTCTGCTGTCCATGTTTCTGTCAGTAGGACGGGGGCTTATGCCATCTCAGTCTGAGAAGAGACTGGCAAAAGATTTGCGTAGATTGCGTATGGTTTCAGCCTTCACCTCGTCCTGGCTAAGGCTGGCCCGCGGGGCTGGGGTTTCTGGAATGTTGAAGGTATTGGTAAGAGACTGGGACTTGCTATAAAGAGAGGAAAATGGCAATAGAGGAGAGGAAGAAGCTATTAAAGTCATGCAGCAAACCCATGGAATGATAAGACTGGAGCATGGCAAGAGAGAGAGGGCAGAGAGAGAGAGAAAGCTCATTCATAGATGACAAAAGCGCATTCCTCTAGTATGGTCATTCATTATTACCTTATCATTTCAAGGTAACATTTGAATATGATATGAATAGTGAATGACTTTTCTGGATGCAAAGTGATGCATGTTTTCATCCATGATTGATGACAAGTGTTTCTGTGGCTCTATGTTCAAGAGAGCACAATCCAAAAATGGCCTTTGACCCCTTTTTTTGTTGATTTGTTTGCTTGTTTATTGTTGCTACCACTACGGAAAATTTAGAGCGTCCAACAAATGATGTTAGCGTACTCACATAACACTTTGATTTATTTAAAACAGGCACAGACTGGAAAAACCAAAACCACATTTTGACTAGCAAGCCTTTATTAGAGAGAAGATTGTTAACTTATAAACCAGAATGAGTTATATAAGTAGAATCTAAGTACTCAGTCAATTTAGCATTCATTTGTAGTATGTTCTGTCTTTTATCTTGTCATAGAAGGTATTTACCTTCTACCCAGCATTATTACCACTGCCTATATTTTATACTTTTTTACTGTCTCAGCCAGCAGTACAATGTAATGTGCCCTCATGTCCATTGTAGCATCGCAGCAACAGTAATTACACATTTTTATAGTTTTGCATTATTCACCAAGGAATGTGACGAGAATTACCTGCAACAATAGTTTAAATATTTGATATTAGAAATTTCTAAATTGTCCAAGTTGTGTATTTTCCATTTCACAGCACATATTTGATAGGCGTCACTGTGAATTTGTTTGATAATATTCGTTAAAATTCCTGGACAAGAATGCAAAAAGCTATAGTTACCAAATATGTTGTCACATTTTAAATTATGTGACTGAAAGTGAATCAAGAAAGAGATCAATCACAATTATTTAACATAATACAACAATAATATATTTTGATAATCATATGAAGAATTAAAATTCATCAAATGCTCTTTTTCAACCGGGCAAAAACAGTATTAGAATGTCATAAATTAATACAATCAAGCAAAGATCACAGATCAATTTAAATTGAGTTAACATAATCACATAGTATTATTTTCATCTGCATCATTTACCCAACTACTAACATTAACTTGTAAATGTTGAAAATCTATTTAGCTCTATAAATTGTATATTAGTTACAGTTTTATTGTCCATGCCTGCTACTAAGAGAGAAGGTTGAGTAGAGTAGATGTTTTTCACTGTGATAGTTTCAGTGAGTAATGGGCAACTTCAAGCGAGCTTCCACTGTTCAAAATGTTTTAATGTAACATGATCACTGCAGGCATTCTGAAATGTATGGTGAATCTGCTGCTAAAGGCCTGGGCTGAAAAAACGTGCAAGCATCAGTAAATCATGCACAGTCAGGTAGATCATATCTCATCCAATAGCATGAATAGGTTTACACTGAATGTCATGCACATCTTAAATGTGCATGTCCGGTCATGTCTGGTCAATATCTGGTCAGCTGTAAATCTGTAAATTAGCATAAAAATCACTTACTTTAGTTGTGGAGAGCCGCCCACAGCCGGGTTGTCCTGACTGGGCTTCTGTGGCGGCTGAGGCTTCTGCTGCAGCGGAGGACGTCCTCCTGGGCCTCCCTGG